>CAKAOK010069711.1:34985-52599 GCA_916701675.1 Sebastolobus altivelis | reverse complement strand
AGTCCATTTGTTTCCATCATTTCTTCTTCTAGTGAGCTCCTAATACAAAGAGTACATGTGACCAATTGTCACAAGTTGCATTAAAGCCTATTATCAATGGATCTAATGACTGATACTGAGTGATGAACCCACAGAGAATTATCACCCGATTTTCTCAGCTATATGGAGCATTTTAAGGCCCACAACTTTACTGTTTTTTGAGTCTCACAGCTCTCATCAACCTCATTTCCAGTTGCTATTTTCAATGAAAAGTTTAAATAAACTGTACCCTACATGCCAGCCCAGACGCACAGCAGTTTGTGAAATAGTCAAGAAATTTCATGTATTGAGTCGTGTAGAATTTCCCTTTTTTTTTTGTGATGGTCAGTAAAAAATTAATTCTTCAAAATGTAATGAACACTCGTGTTCCGTGTGAAACCAGAAGTCAACATTGATTTATGTGTCACGTAAGTTCCGTACTTAAGTTACGGCTCTTCCGGTGTTATTCTAAGCCAAATTGCGATCTTTTTTTAAACCTAACAAAGTAGTTTTGTTGCCTAAACCTAACCAAGTCCATCTATTCCTAAACCTAATTAAGTCGTGTTGCTGGACATTCGTAGAAATGCACGAAAAAAACGTTGTTGGAAGTCGTGCTTGGAAGAGTTGGTGGAGACCAAAACAGAGCTAAAAACAGAGCAAATATTGAACTAACATTGGTCAAGTGGCCAGAAACACTCTAAATGTCTGCTGGATGTGTATATAAGAAGAGGACGTAGTCACCGTGGTGTCACCCATTGATTTGTGAACAATGGTTTTGAAACCTCGAATTCGGCATTTTGGCCGTCGTCATCTTGTTTTTTTGCAACCAGAAGTGACACGAGAGGGTGGAGCTAAGTACAACCGAACGATGAATAAGACTGTTTTAAGCGACCAAAAATTGTAACTTTCATGAACTGAAAACAACTCTGTTAAAGGGTTAAAGTTGCAAGAAGAAAACACGGACAACTCCCAGACCGGACAACACCGTGGTAGCAACCTGTCAATCACAAGGTAGCCCCGCCCTATACGATATACAGTAAGAACAAAGTGAAAATTTGAGAGTAGTCCAAAAATATACATAATTTCATGTGGCTACCATTTTAATCATGCCCCCTGGTGGGAACCACGGATTCAATCTATTATTAGGTCCAAAAAGTCCTTAAAGTGACAACATGTGTTAATGGGGTGACAGTATTTTTACATATTATTACACCGACACTAATTTCTAAACTGCTCTGGAATCACATGAGATGTTCTTAATACACTGGTAGAGCCCAAACAAGACAAACCTGAGGCTAATTAACTTGCTAGTTAAAAGAAAATAACAACTTCTTCTCTCTTTGTCTGCTTGACACGTCTCATCAGTGATAACATGCAGCCTCGTCCCTCACATCTCAACATCTCAACATCTCCGCTCCTCCAGCTCACGGACAATTAAGCACAAAGGGGTGACAATGTGGCTGCTGTCCATCTCCTGAGAGCCCGCAGCGGCCGCCACGCTCCATTTCAGCTCCACAAACACACGGCGGCGTTTGACTGATTAAAGGCCTGATAGCGTGGATGAACGGCGGCGGCTGCTCAGCAGTCAAACAGGGTCACTGATACTGTGGGAGTCGTGAAGGAAAGTTTGTTTTAACTAGATAACTAACAGTTTAATTGCCACAATCAAAATATTAAAAGACGCTTCACTGATTGCATTTTATTTCAAAGCCGCAATTTTCTTTTAAAAGGGCAGGCGTGTCCACACCGGCTAGTTGTAATTTGTCATGAGCGATTCTGGCGTGCACTCCAGCTTGATAAAAGTACACAAACTCACAGATTTCTCTCACCACAATCTAATCATTACCAGTTTCCAGTCAGCAGGTTCAAACTTTCTTTAAAAAAAAAAAATCATTTGAATATCTTCTCGCTGATGATTTGGGATAGTGCAGAGGTTGCACGGTAAATGCCTCCTTTAAACACCACTCTTGTCTCGTATTAAAGTCTGCAAGATAACTGCACAACATTCATCTTCATAATAGAGCCTGGCTGGATTTGTCCCCCCCATAAGGAGCCCAACTTAGCTTGGTTAAAGGAAAGCATTACAGCCAGCAGGCATGTGACCACATAATTTCAGCCAGAGAGGCCTACGCTTCCTCTGTTTGCTGTCATTATGCCCTCAGTAAGCCACATAAAGGCCCAGCCATCCTGTGGAGATCACTGCACTCCTCGCCGCTCCGCCTGATTGGCTATTATCTAAATGAACCAATGTTCTATATCAGGGCTTTTGACTACATAACTACCCTGTTAATATTCAGAGGAAGTGCTGGAGGTCAGGGAGCTCTCAGCCGCTTGACCTCGGGGTCGCAGGAACCCGAGCCGCGGAGTGGCACATGGCAATGAATGAGCCCTAATGATTTAGATGGTATCTGTTACACAGCCCGGAGAAAGCCAATCTCTCCGGGCAATCTGGCCGCGGAGAAAAGGCAGAGGTTCGAAAATAAACCCCACTTGTTTCAGAGAGGGGTAACGCCGCCTCGCCAGCGCAGCACGTCATTGGAATTCCCATGTAGGATGATGAATAATTACACACAGATGACCACACGGCAGCTCTGGACGCACCGCCGATACACGCACCGTGCGTGCAGTTGTTTAGGGAACTGAGTCCAGGAAATGCAGCGAATGATTTGGGACTGTTTGTTTGTTTACTCGGTGCTTAAGTGACTTCAGCACCTTGTTAAAAAGAGGCCTCACGCACTCCTTGGCGGCGGGGCCCGCCACAGGAGCCTCTCCAGAGGATTAGGTGAGCATTTGCCTCGAAAAACGGGCCCTTTGTGCAGCCGTTTAAGACACTTGTTGATGCGTGGCGCGGCTTTGAGTTTCCTTAAAATACTCTGGTAAACATTGAGCTTATGCACAGCAACAAAAGCATGACCTTAAAGAGCGCTTTCAAAAGCAATTTCCCTCCCCTACTACTGCATGTAAACAGAGTAATTGTACTTGGGAGACTCCCAGTGCCAGCTGAGTGTAATTTATTTCCACGTCATCCACAATGAAATCAGAGCCACTATGATAACTGTTATGACAGCAATGAAAGGAACATTTCTCTCAAATAATACTCTTTAATACCACTCATGCTATCATTATAACTATTACAGCCCGACTGATACTGGATTTTTAGGCAAATATACTGAAATTAGATAATGATATATTGGCCGACTTCTTTTTCATCCCTTAAATTTGGTTATTAGAGTTTTGACCCATATGATATGCAAGACTTTCTACGGATAAAAAATATTAAAAAAAAAAAAAAAAAAAAGCGATGTGCTCATAAGTTTCTTAGAAATAAGTTGTTCAGCATGAAAAAAGCATTAAAAAAATGACTAATTGACTAAAGAAATCTTAGTCACTAAGACTAAAATGACCAATTAGTTGACTAATCAACTAAGAGGAGGCCCTAACATTTCTCACAAATAATACTCTTTATCATTACTAATACCACTAATATTATTATTATTAAAGCCTGACTGATGCCGGATTTTAAGGTAAATATTCTGATATTTGAAAGTTTACAAAACATTGATAATGATATATTGGCCCATATTTTTTTTTAGGGACACGTAACATAAACCATTTTTATAAGAATCATTTAAATTTGGTTATTAGAGTTCTGACCCATATGATATGCAGCAAGACATTTTACAGCTGAAAAATACATATATAACACTACATATAACAGTAGGTCGGTCCTCGACCAAAGGAATTCTGAGTCGACTAACACTCAAACGATTTTGTCGACTAATTGATTAGTTGATTTAATCGACAGATCTGTAAAACTGAGTTTCTTCACAAAGAATCACAATAAAGCACCACTTTAAAACTGGTGTTTATCAGAGATGTGCTCAGAAGTTTCTTGGAAATAAGTCATTCAGCGTGAAAAAGCATAAAAAATACTAATGGACTAAAGAAATCTCAGTCGACTAAGACCTAAACGACCAATTAGTCAACTAATCGACTATGAGGTAGCAGCCCTAACATTTCTCACAAATAATTCTATTTATCATTACTACTAATACCACTAATGTTATTATTATATATGAATTAATAATTAATTCATTATTATTACAGCCTGACTGATACTGGATTTTTAGGCAAATACACTGAAAGTTTACAAAAATTAGATAATGATATATTGGCTGGTATTTTTTTCTTTTAGGAACATATAACAATTTTGATAAGAATCTGTTGAAGAGGATATATATATATAAATAATTGTGTATTGTATATTATTACTGATATGCACATGCTTCCTAATAAAAATATTAAAAAAAAAAAAGTTTTTTGTTGAAAAATATAAATATATAACACTAACAGCAAATGTAACAGTACATTCTGAGCAGTTAACTACGCTGGGAAGTTAATTAACAAACTATAGAAAGGAAAGCAAGACTGAAATATATAAAAATGCAGCCCAGAAAATACTTTGTAAAGTAAATCACAACTAAACTTTATACTAATTTTACTAATGACTATTTTATCTTTATATATGAATCCATCCCTCTTTTACAGGTAGTACTGTTTCTCCGTATGTGATGCAAACAGCAGGGAAGCCTTTTCCAACCAGCTGCAATTGATTAGCTGTCAACTATCAAATTAATCGCCAACTATTTCGATAATTGATTAATCGGTTTGAGTAATACTTTAAGGGGGAAAAAAAGTCAAAATTCTCTGATTCCAGCTTCTTACATGTGAATATTTTCTGGTTTCTTTATTCCTCTATGACAGTAAACTGAACATCTTTGCGTTGTGGACAAAACAAGACATTTGAGGACTTCATCTTTGGCTTTGGGAAACACTGATCCACATTTTTCACCATTTTCTGACATTTTATAGACCAAACAAATAATCAATATTAAGAAAATAATCAACAGATTAATTCGACAATGAAAATAATCGTTAGTTGCAGCCCTATTAATGCCACTACTAGTCAAAATATGCCTTTAAAAACATATCTTTGGCCTTTCTGTACTGCAACTACTTGTTAGTTATTGACTGACATATGAAGATTGTGATATAGTATCTGTGACAAGTCAAGAATTAGCTCAACCGATGCATTGCTTGGTCTTTAATTACCATCATTACAACAACTACCTTCTACTCACACAACTATTACTACTACGTCATGTTAATGACAGATCTCAAGTCAAACTCCCACTAATGTTGTCAGTACTAACAGATTTACTGTTACCAATCTACTGTATTCTGCTTGAGCTGCTTCTTATAAACAAAAATCCTCTAAATATAACTGCTCAACTATGCTAACAGATGTTTGCATTTGTGTGTTGCAGAGTTAAATATGTTGCATCTGTTGTTTGGCGTCTCTGTTTACAGAGATCTATCACAAAGTGCAGATCATAGATGTTTATGTCAGGAGGCCTTGGTTGGTGCAATGACAGTGTAAAACACTTCACTCACTCATTGTCTCTTTTCCTGCTGAGCAAGAAACGCTCTCCCAAAAACAACTCTGAAACGGTCACATTTATTTACGACGTGCAGCTACATGTGTCCTGAGGTCGAGCCAGCGGTTGGAGTTGGATACTAAAACACAAATAATGTGAAATGAAAAAAGCTGCAGGAGGTCAGTTAATTAGAAAAGGAAAGGAAAGAGTCATTTACAGTCAAGGTTGTGTGGAAAGATGTTAATGTGCTGCAGCTATACAAATATGTATTACAATAAAACACATGCTGAAAAGAAGAAAAATGCTCAGAGAGTGCCACAAATGTGTCTTTTGAACTGCTTAAGAAAGTTCATAGTGATTAAATGTATATTTGTTTTGCTGTATCTGCCTGTCCACCTCCCATTTCTAATACTGACAATTATACTGAAATAGATATAGTAAATTAATCTTTAAGTTAATGTATTAAATATGTATTGTCAATTACACAAGAGTCAAAAGATGAGATTGCAGTTCCTGCCGCTCTGCTAAACTAGCAGGACAAACTCAGCTGGCGTTTTGTTTTCCTCCATCATGATTGGATTTAACTACAGCCCAATTTAGGTGAGAAACCAGACTGAATTATCGGGGTATGTTTCAATTACAGAGGTGGAAAAAGTAAAAGTACTTGTGTAAAAATGTCATTAAGTAAAAGTTAAAAGTAGGTCAGTCAAAATGTACTCTTAAAAGGGGAGGGAGTGATGATATATCATATAAGTAAACAGTAAAAAGTAAACTCAAAACACATCTTTTTGCTTCAGCCTTCAACCTCACTTAGTCTGCCTAAAATACTAACAACGGTTATCTACTTAAAACTGTATGCGTTTGTATATTTTGCTCATTACTATTGTTTTTATTGTATATATCGTGTGTGTCTAACTTTTCCATTTGTAATGCTTTGTATGTAGTTTATACAGTTTAGTTTTATATACGTTTGTTGTGTGTTTTGCTAATGTTGCACATTCCTGTTTTAATTATATGTACGGCCCTTTGAGGCACGCTTTGTGATATCGGGCTATAATAAACTTTGACTTGACTTGACTACTACTGTTAAATTAAAGCACATCTTTAGGCTACAAACAGAACTCAGCAGTCTGTGTATACAACTGATTATCGATTATATAAATATACAACTGTCTTCCTCAGTGAAGCCTCACATGAACTTGAAAAGAGACAAAACCAAGACAATTAAACAAAAATGATCGACAATAAATAAAACAAGCTATGGACAAAACGGCACCTGAAACAACAGTTGAATAAAACATCACCAATATTAACAATATAAACAACACAGTGGCTGAAGCCCTAAAGAAAGGTATATTGATAAGAAGTGAAAATCAGTTGTTTGTTCCATTGCAACATCAGATCCCATCAGCAGAGCTACACTTCCACCATTTTGGACTGAAATCGACTACCAGACATCGGGAAAACGTCCAACTACAAAGAGCTGTGCAAAAGTAAAACTAAATTATTTATATTCTATTATCATATTCTACCGAAATGGCCCGTGTTGAACAATTAAATTCTACATATATGACACGCTTTTTCAGTCCAAAATGGCGGCAGCGGCTGTTGTCAAGAAAACACCAGTTTCGTCTCTTTGCTTCTAAGCTCTTTTGACACCTTGTAGCGAACGCAGCTACGTTGCTAGGCAACGAAGTGGTAGTTGGACGGTCTAATCAAGCAGTGTGTTGTTAGCAAATTACTCACTTGGTCTGAAGAAGTCCTCCATAGTCCAGTAGAACCAGTAGAACCAGTCTACTCTCTGGTCCCACGGCGCTCCTCACACACCTCACTGAAGGTAGAAGTTCCGCCACTAGCATGTTAGCATCAGGTTAGCATTTGTTTTGACTCCTGCCTGTGAACTCGGCCGTGAACGCCATAACATTTCCGCGTCATTTCCGGTATGCAGAGGTTTTTTTTTTTTTTTTTTTTTTTTTTCTCAGAACTTTATTTTCAACAAAAGACAAGTACAAAGGTATAGGGAATACAATAAACAGTGCACAAAAAAAAGACCAAAAAAAAAAAACCTTAAAGTGGCAGTATGCAACAATTTTTTGGCATAATTTGGCAAAAAATCCATAATAACCTTTCAGCATATTGTAATTATATTGTTATTATATTAGACTTCTGCTCCTCATCGTGGCTCTGTTTTCAGGCTTTAGATAAATCTAGCCCGTGACGGGAGATTTTGACCAATCACAGGTCATTTCAGAGCGAGAGAGAGCGTTCCTATTGGCTGTGCTCCGGTCATGTGACCAGAACTTGGCTTCCTTCAACAGATTTTACGATGGCGGCCGGGTCACAAACTTTCTCATTTTACAGCTAAACAGTAACTACAAGATGATTCTGAAAACATCTGAGGAGAGAAATAGTCATTACAGTAACAGAATATTGATTCATATTTGATCAGCGCTGCCTAGTTTGACCGTTTGGTCGGAGTTCAGAGTGATTGACAGCCGGCTCTCATAGACTGCAGCTGGGCAGCGGACCTTGTTTTCCTCCGGTAAGTGAAATCCTTCAGATGCCGTTAGGAGCACCGGAGGACACAGTAGGACACAGAGGAACAGGATTTTTTGCAGGTTACCTGTTTCATGTACTACTGTCACGATACAGCGGCCGTTTTCTAAAATTAACTTTTTAAATCATATTTGCGCCAATATCGCATACTGCAGCTTTAAGTAAAAAGATTTATTACTAAACTCAATTTAACAAACAATACAATGAGACAATATAACTCAGGGTGAACAAAGGCCAAAACAACAAACAAAATCTATCTTTTGAACACCCTGACTAACCTTAAACAAAATAATCAAGCAAACAAAAAGACGGTTACTAAATCTGGCTCCCTAGGATACAGCAGATAAACATGAGAAAAGTTAATACAAGAAAAACGGCAGTTCACCCCTACCAAACAATTTACTAGTTTTAAACAAAGAAAACGACTACTACAAGTCATACAATTCCACAAAAAACACTATAGCACTAAGGCTAGACCAAACCTTCACCTCCAGCCAATCAGAGAGCGAGCACCTAAATAGGAAATCAAAGATCCTCACCACACAAAGACACTCACTCTCACACAAAACACAGTCACACAAAGATCCTCACAAGATGGAGAGACACATTACATATTTTTCTATTATATCTTTTTATATTTTTCCATGATATCTCAGTACATTCTTTGATGATATTTTTCAATATATTTTCCGATGCTATTTTTCGCTGATATTTTTCTATGATATATTGGTATATTTCTTGATGACATTTTTCTATGATATCTTAGCATATATTTTTCTATACATCTATTTTTCTACATATCTTTCTTGATATCTTTATACATTTTTCTATGATTTTTTTTCTATGGCATTTTTACTGTACACTCTGGAAAAAGTTTTTACTGCCTTACGGGGTCGTAGCTCTTAATTCTACTTTACATGCGATTGATTCCCTCTATTTATTTGTTTTTCTGTGCTCAGTGTTAGTGCTACAGTAGGTATTTTCAGCCCACGAGCCACTGAGCATTCAAGAGGTTATATTGTATAGCTTGTAAGCATAGATTTATTTTATTTATGTATTCCCTCAATAGAGGCTATAGAAAATGTATATCAATTATGTGTCATTGATGAGTGCGTCACCATTCTATTTTCATGGAGTGGCTTTTGCCATGTGGGCTTTCAAGATGTATAAATATTTCTTTTATTGTATTGCCGGTTGTTTCTGTTTTGGCCACGCCTCTGTTGTTGCGAGAGGATGTGTCATGGCGGTGCATCCACAGATTATTCCTATTATGTAATAATGTCGTCCCTTTCCTGATTTGTGTCTGTGCCTCACCTGAAATATTTGAAACTGGCATTACGTCTTGAGTGATCAGCTGATGAAGGCTTATAGCTGAAAATCGTTTGTTTGCCCAAAATAAACTAAAAAAGACTCTTTATCTGTGAGTGCTAGTGATTTGTTTCTTCTTTTCCTTCCCGATCACGGTCAATAGACCTAGTCACTATATTTACACTGGTTTTATTTTTATACTTGTGTACATGTCAGATTAATTCAGTGGGTGTGAGCGAACTGAAACCTGTCTCAGTCTACCTTAAAGAGCTGCTAACCCACCAAAAAGTTTTTTTTTTTAAATTTAATTTAGTCTGTGTTTCAATGCAGAGTGTTAATTGCTATTGAGTATCAAAATATTGGTATCAGCCTTCAAGAAAGCAGATATTAGTCCAACCCAAGTACTAGGCCAGGGTTCAGCAACCTGCGGCTCTTTAGCCCCTCTCCGGTGGCTCCCTGTGGATTTTTAAAAATGGAAATGAATAACTGTTTTTTGTTTACATTTTCATTTTTATTTATCATTGTTGTAGGTCTATGGTACGACGGAACGACGGAGTATTAGGGCCACATTGAGGAAAAAAAATACATCTGAGATTTCGAGAATAAAGTCATAATATTAGGAGAATAAAGTCATAGGTTTACGGGAAAAAAAATGCTAATATTATGAGAATAAAGTCATAATATTATAAAGTATTAATTTTATGTGTTATTTTTCTTTTTTTCTCGTAAAGTTATGACTTTATTCTCGTAATATTTCGACTTTTTTTTCTCATAAAGTTATGACTTTATTCTCGTAATATTACGACTTTTTTCTCGTTAAGTTATGACTTTATTCTCATAATATTACGACTTTTTTCTCGTAAAGTTATGATTTTATTCTCGTAATATTGCGAATTTTTTTCTCGTAAAGTCATTACTTTATTCTCGTAATATTACGACTTTTTCTCGTAATATTATGACTTTATTCTGGAAATCTCAGATGTTTTTTCCCTCAATGTGACCCTAATACTCCGTAGTACATTTACACTTTGGCCCTCACTGCATTAGACTTATATGGTATACACTTTGACTATAAACTGTGTTACCTTCATCACAATGATCAAATGTTTTGCGGCTCCAGACAGATTTTTTTTTTTTTTCCTAAAATGGCTCTTTTGATAGTAAAGGTTGCTGACCCCTGGACTAGGCTTTAATCCATCATGACTAGTGGATGTTGTGTGTGTGTGTGCGTGTGTGTGTGTGTGTTTATATGTGTGTGTGTGTGTGTGTGTGTGTGTGTGTGTGTCTGCCATCCACAGCATATGTCAGTGTGGCCTCAGCTCAATGCGTCCAGTGTTGTGTTGGTGCAGCGCTGGACGCACAGCAGCCTCATTCATGAGACCTTGCAGCAGTTTGTGTAAACAGTTCGCCTTCAGCTGGTTCCTCCCAAGAGCTGGAAGTGTGACTTTCTCTCCGTTGGCGAACGGGAAGGAAACAAGTAAGAGCATTGTTAGTGTTGGCTGATCTGCCTTCAGCTACTCACACTGCTCAATATTTGAGCCACTGATCAGTACCGGAAGGAGCAGAGGGATTAAACATTGATGTGTGCTTGTTTGATCAAATAATTGCTTTAGAGTTCATTCAGGTCACGAGCTCCCATAAAGCGGTATAGTTTGTGGGGCCCTGCATCTCCGTGTGATTCGGTTCTTGTTGATCTGCTTGTGGTAGTAACATTCATAAGTGGATTGCATCTCAGATGTTTCCATTTCACTTTTGGCAACATTTCAAGATTGAAGATGTTTATTGTCACGCCGGTTATTCAAGTACAATCGTGTGAAATGTTTTTTGCTGGGAAGCTCCATTAAAAAAAGATTGACAATAAGGGGGTTTCTGAGCAGTTTACACAAAACAAGTGCTCGCCATGCAATCGCTGAAAAATGCAGTTCTTGCAGAAATCTCCAAATATCAAAGGTTTTTTATCCCAAATCACAGCAGGGCTTTTTCTATGGTGTTCCTCAAGGTCTTGGTGTCTTAATGTGGTATTTTCAGTCTGAAAGTTATACAGAAAGATTCTTAATACTCATTGATATCGTCATCACGGTTGTTAATCAGAGACAGTATTACCAAAGCAATGGACAAAAATATCCATATTCAACTACATAAAAAATGTGTGAAAACACTCTCTCTTCTCTCTCTGTGTTGGCCTTTGTCAGCTGGTCCCAGTCCATGTGTGTGGCTGGTTGCTGTGGTTGTATTCTCTCTCTCTAAACAAACCACAGTGTCTTGCTAATCCTCGGCTTCTGTCTTACGTTACAGCCATCAATTTAAGACCCCCGGGCCCCCTAATTCATCGTGCTGTGTGGACGCTGTCAAACACTCCTCCGCCGCACACATGGTTTCCAGTATTACACTGTACATGTGTGTATATTCCGCAGCATCTGTCAAACATGGCAACACATCTGGCTGTCAGTGTGTGTCACGCCAGTCCTGTGTAAGCGCATGTCAAACAGTTCCACACACATGGTTCTCAGTAGTATCTGAGGGGGGGTCGTACTGCTGCTACTGTGCAAGGCTGCTGTTGTTCTGAGGGAGAGTTATTTGGCTGAGGGTGTCAAGGTTCAACTGGCCCTTTTAAAAGTCCAGGCGTAATATCAAGCATTCAAACTGATCTTTGAAGGCACACTCCACAGTTTTTAACACCTCAAGATTTGTTCATTAGGATCAAGCCCCAAACGGGCATTTTGAAGATGTTGACCAATGAACTTCGCAAAGGGCGGAGCTTATCAGGAAATTGGCCATAATTAATTTACCATTGGTCCAATCATCATACATCTTGGTAGATATATTCAGTACGTGTTAGGGAATAGGCGTACCAAAGCAGTTACAGCTAGACCCATAGGGGGCGCCACAAATACCAAAAACTTGTACCTCAAAACCTGGTTGACAGAATTTCACCATATTTGGTGCACCAT
Organism: Sebastolobus altivelis; assembly: GCA_916701675.1. Lineage (NCBI taxonomy): Eukaryota > Metazoa > Chordata > Actinopteri > Perciformes > Sebastidae > Sebastolobus > Sebastolobus altivelis. The sequence goes on along the minus strand of CAKAOK010069711.1, from coordinate 40,328 downwards.
GCTATATTATGCCTTTGCTCAATTTGCTGTGAGTTGGAATGAGCAGGAGTCATGAAACTTGGCACCGTAACAGGAAATAATATGCGAATGCTTTACATGAAATATCCCGATTGACCTGAAACCTTTTAAATGCAGGCCCCATCACCTCTTAAGTCCGATTGACTTGAAATTTGGCACACATGTCCAGCTCAATGTGCTCTACAAAAAAGCCTCAAGAACCACTGAGGTGCGCCTGATTTTACGCCATTTTGAATTTATTGAAAACAATTTTTTTTGACATATTTTCCTAAACTTTAGGTTTCTACCAAATTTTCTGTGTATCATTTGACCAACCCTATTAAAGGTTGCATAAAGCTTTTACTTTTCAATATATTGACTAATGCATTGCAAAAGGGCGTGGCTCAGCACATAAACATAGTTAAAGATAGGGTCGACGATGTTGGAAAGCTAGCATAATTTGAAAGTAGCATCGCCTCAGGAGCTCCGTCTAAACCCACCCCCTCCCCTCAGGGCTCCTTCAAATGCAACGTCCCCCACACACATGCACGAGCACCGCCGCATCGTAACTACTTCACAGAGCGGAGAGAGGACCTCAACTCAACAACGCTACCTCATGACAAGTAACCTGTGCAGTGCTACTGCAGGGCTGAGTTTCTCTTCCATTCTCCAGGAAACGTGCGGCGGCGACGCGCTTTGAGTTTAGAAAAACGAGCTACAAGGGTAGAAAACGAGCAGGGAGGCAGGGAGGCATCTGATTGGTTCTTTCGAAGCGGACCTCGAGGCAGTGATTAGTAGACGTTTTTACAGGATTACAGCAGCTACAGATGACGGCTCTTTTCTGGTCTTTTTTCAGAGCTCATCAGTAATGGATCGCTGTCGAGTTGTAAAGACCATTTCAACCAATATAACAAATAGTGTATACTGGAGAACATCATTGAAAGATTGCACGTCTTTCAGCTATCGATTTTTCTAAACAAGCAGTTGGGTGGTTTGCAAATTATCTCACAGGCAGAACCCAGGCTGTTCAGACTGACGGTTCTGCCTTGGAGTTATTGCAAGTAAAAAAGGGGGTCCATCAAGGTTCAGTTCTGGGTCCGTTATTATTTACTATATACATAAATAACCTTGGACAGAATATACCAAACTCTGCCTTTCATTTCTACGCTGATGACACTGTCATCTACTGTTCTGCACCCACTCCTGCTAAGGCCTTTGAATATCTAGAACATGCTTTTGAAAGGGTACAAGAACAGCTTTGTCATCTGCAACTTGTTCTTAATGCAGACAAAACAAAATATATGTTCTTTACCACTTCAAAAACAGCAAGATCAGCACTGAGAACATTGTAACGAAAAATGGTCAACAAATTGAGTTGGTATCTACTTTTAAATATCTAGGATTCTTAATTGATGACCACTTGTCTTTTAAGGAGCACATTCAGTATGTTGTAAAAAAGCTGAAGCTCTTATTAGGATTTTACTACAGAAACAAGTCTGGCTTTTCTTTTTGTGTGAAACAGAAACTGTTGGAATTGACCTTTTTACCTGTTATTGACTATGGAGATGTGTTGTATATGAATGCTTCTACTCATTGTCTTGGCATGCTGGATAGCGTGTATCACGGGTCACTGAGATTCATTACAAACCGTCATTCTTTTACTCACCATTGTGTTCTCTACTCTAAAGTGAACTGGTCGTCCTTATGTGCTCGTCGCCTCAGTCACTGGTATGTGTTTATCTACAAAAGCATTCTGGGTATAATTCCTTCTTACTTGTCTTCTCTTCTAAAGGAAAACTGGAAGTCATAATCTTCGTTCTGTGGACATTTTACAATTTGTTGTTCCCAAAGTTCGAACTGAATTGGGAAAGAAAGCTTTTAGGTTTTCGGCACCTACTGCTTGGAATAATTTACAATCTGATCTTCAACTTCAAAACTTAGTTACCTTGAATGAGTTTAAAGCTCTGATGAAATCGCTGCAGTCCAGGTTGTCTGTGTGCAAGTGTTTTGTATGAACAAGTTTTTATGTGTTGTTTGTTACTTTTACTATAACTGTCTTGTTGCTATCTTGGCCAGGTCTCCCTTGTAAAAGAGATCTTTGATCTCAATGGGACTAACCTGGTTAAATAAAGGAATAATATAAATAAATTAAAATCGAACGCTAGGGGATGCTACAAATGCAATGAATGGACGTGGCATATCACAATCAGACTATAAATCAGACATTGTTTTTCTAATCAATGACAAAACTCACAGGATATGTTTCATAAAAATGTTGAAGCATGTATGTAAAACTACTTTGTAATTGCTCAAAAGGGGGCGCCATCAGTTCAAAACGTGCATGGGCCTGGTGCAAATTTGTCCATAAATCAATGACAGTTTGTCCAAACATCACCAAACTTGTTAGATATTTTTATTAAGCTATTGAAACATGAAAGAAAATGCTTCCCAAGAAATATGACAGGCGGGACTTTGAGTGTGCAATTACTCCTTCTTTAGGCAGAATTAAACTAACTGAAGTAATTATGTGAAGCCTGAAGCCCGCTCGTTGCTGCTACAACAAGCAAACTTTTCTGAGGGAGGATGTCCTTCCTTATATATGTGTATATATATATGTATATATATATATACATATATATATATATATATATATAAATACATATACATATATATAAAACACAATGAAATTTGTAAACAGTAAGACAGTAGTGAAATGGTGAGGAGTGCCAAGGGTGCTGGAATAAATATGGAGTGATTAATGTAACCTGTTGCTTTATATACATGAAATAGGTGGACATGACAGTATATACAGTGTATACAGTGACGCTTATATTTACATTGGTAGAGGTGATACAAACATGTTAAAGAGTATTTAAACTATGATATATAATTTACTTGTAAATCATACGATACACGGACATGACCATTTTTAAGTTGTCGACTTATAGTACGATATATGGACATGACTTTGATCATTTTTATGTTTATTATATAATTTTACCTGTGCTTGTTTACATAAGAACATCACCAACATTTTAGTCAACATGATGCTAAAATAAATACCAGGGTTTTCCTACCATTACAAGACTTGGGCGCATTTTTTCACAGCACCTAAGCAGAATGAACAGAAAAAAAACTATGCTGAGACACGTTTTTGCTACCATGAGGCTGTGATTATCCTAGAGGTCACCACAGGTCATTTTATACAGTGAGGTCAAGTTACAAAAAATGGTCTCACTACAATGAAATGGCTCCTATGAGGACTAACATCCTCACACATGAATACAATCGAGTCTCAGCTTTACAGTGATACACAATTTATGCAATTCCAGGACTGTTTAGGGACCCCAGTATGCAGAAATATTCAAGTACACTACTTTAGAATAGGCGGATTTATACTACACATTTATACTTCATGCAGAAAAACTGCAACTGACACATAAAGTGGGCATGTCTGTAAAGGGGAGACTCGTGGGTACCCATAGAGCCCATTTCATTTGGGTGTTGGGTACGTAATGTAATCGGTGTGTGCCCGACCTCCGTGTAACACTGACTACCGCGACAAGCCTAGTATTAAGAAATCATACGTTATTAAATAATGGTCCAATAAATAATGGTTCTGAGGGAAAACAATTAAATGTTCAATTTCAATGTCATATGTCAAAACAAGGTCAAGAGTGTGGTTCAAACAGTGAGTGAGTTTACTGTATGTACACTCAAATAATGAGATAAGAGCATTAACTAAATGTCCTCTCTGTCATACACACACACACACATATCCTAAATCCGCCATTCTCTCTCCTGTTTTTGTAGACGTCATCTCTCGAAGGAGAGACGACTTCAACCCTTACTTCAGGCGGCTGACGTTTGATGTGTCTTCCATGGAAACGAACGCCTCCAACCTGGTGAAGGCTGAGCTCAGGATCTTCCGTCTTCAAAACCACGGGGCCCGAGTGTCCGAGCAGCGCATCGAACTCTACCAGGTACGCACACTTTATCTCTGGGCTGATATCAGGAGCTGCCAGCCTAACATTGGGATTTATTCAGGCTCAGGCTTTGACTTCATTTTTACCTGCTTTTACGACTTTTGCAAATTGTTATTTTCACATTTTTATAGCGGACATATTGTACATTTTGTGTCTTAAAAAAACGTATATGAGATCTCGTGCATGTACAGTAGGAGGGTCTGGCACCTGATTTATTTAACATCCTGACTTGGAAAATGTGAAATAGACACGTCATCACTGTTGGACAGAAGCTTGGGTACAAGCTCTGTCATGATTTGAGATTTTATCCAGTGTTAATTTAGAATTTAACAATTCTTTGCTTAAGGGATGAAGGGTTTGTGTCTTTGATAAGAGAAAAAATAACTGAGTGTATACAGTACATGTTAATCTAAGTTCTGGTCCTTGAATACAAATTGTTTAGGAAGCTTTTAAAGCAACTTGTAGAGGATGGATAATTAGATATTCCACAGCCCAAAAGAAGAGGATGATTATGAAGACAGTTTAATTTTAGAACTTACAATATTAGAAAATCACAGCAAATGCAGGGCCCCAGTAATTTAGGACACATAATGCAATGTTGATTCTCAAGGCAGAACTACACTCAATTATACATGATAGGAGTGTAACGATTCATCTACTGCATCGATGTATCGATTTATATTCCTACGATCCAACTACATCGATAGGTACTCGGCAAGTTGTCCTTCACGGGAGAAGTATATCGATATAAAATCGATTGTATGGATACTAAGGATTTGCACCTTGTATTTAAGGACGAAAAACGTTATATGAAAGTGTTTTTTAGCACTTTTGTTAATAAAGAAATGTTAAACTCTCCAGACATGCGCCAGCTCTGCCAGCTCTGCCCTCTGCAGCGCGAGCACGCATCCATGGCGTGCATGCAGACGAATGGCGCACTGGACTCCCCGCTCTCTCACCTGGTAGAGGAACCAGTCGGCAGAGTTTCAGGCGCTAACAATCCACTTGAAGAGGGCGGTTTCACCCACAGGTTCTTTCCCCGTGCTGCGCTGTCGGTTTTTTGTTCAGAGAAAATGACTTTCCTTTCCCCGTCATGATATCTATGTGCATCACGCAGCATCAGCCTCACGTATCCAGCCGGAGAGCAGACGGTCCGCGAGATAAATTATCAACAGAACAGAAATTCAACTAATGTTAGTCTAACGTAGTTTTAACATGTTTTTCCAGATGTTTTCATGTATGAAAAGACCCCAAATGAACACTGTACACTGAAAAAAAAAGTCCTTTGGATTTACTTGATTTTAATGTGGACATCGGTCCCACACCATCAGAATGTGGCCATCTGACATAATTTTCCTCT
>CAKAOK010069711.1:18317-34965 GCA_916701675.1 Sebastolobus altivelis | reverse complement strand
TGTGGCTGGAGAATCTTCCACAGTTTACGCGGTCAACGCTTCTTCTTCTTCTTCTTGTATTGCTGCCGGTTGGCCTCCAGCTGATTGGTGCGTTACCGCCACCTCCTGCTCCGGAGTGACCAATGACAGTTGGCCTGGCGCCATTTGAATATTTTCCATTTCCGGTGGTGACAAAACTCAATTACATTGATTTCAGTTTTTCAATTCAATCACTTTCAATCGACGCGATAGAAACTTGTATATTCAACAATTTCCTTAAACAACTGAAGTCTACATGATTAAACCATGTTTACACAAGGAATATAATTGAATTGTGTTACATATACTAACTCCATTTTTGTAAATTCAAAGACCTGCTATTTCCCTTTTTTTCAGTGTAGGTGGACTACTGGATTACTATCAGCAGATTATTTAAACAGCGTTTGTAGAGAAATGATTCTGTCCCAAACTGTTTGATCACTATCAGCTGTTTGATCACTATCAGCTGTTTGATCACTATCAGCTGTTTGATCTCTATCAGCTGTTTGATCACTATCAGCTGTTTGATCACTATCAGCTGTTTGATCACTATCATCTGTTTGATCACTATCAGCTGTTTGATCACTATCAGCTGTTTGATCTCTATCAGCTGTTTGATCACTATCAGTTGTTTGATCACTATCAGCTGTTGATCTCTGTATTATTGTTCTACTGTTTATATTGAAAATGAGGACAGAAGCAGCAGTTGAACCACTGTTCATTTAACTTGAATAGAAGTTTGTTCATTATGTTTTTTGTTAAATATTTCACTGCCTTGTATCTTGAGAACTGAATCAGCGTCCTGAAGTTACATTTTTTATTATTTCCTAATAAAAGCTGTATGTATTTGCCATTAATCGTTGTTTACTTGTTTATATCTATAATTAATTTATCCCTGATTCCGTTACAAGAACAACTTTGGGGAATCCTGACCTGCTCTGTCCAGTATCAGATATTTATTTCACAGTCACACTGACTGAATTTTTGGCAAAAAGAGTTACTTTATTGATTTCAAGTCATTGAATCGTATGGTATGGTATGGTATGGTATGGTATGGTATGGTATGGTATCGTATTGCTCTAGATGAGCCAAATATCGTACTAGAATCGTATCAGAACCATGGAAGTCGTACCGTATCGTATCGTTGTAAAAACGTATCGTTACACCCTTACTACATGAGGAGACATCATCTGCACTGATTCAGATTCAGCAAGTATTTTGAATCATTTATTAATGACCACATGACCGAGGTTGGTGGAATTTTCTTTTGGTACAGCATGGTGGGTAACATCACAACATAGACATCAACATCACATTAGACACATGACCAACACAACAGACATTATTCACATATTACCACAAGACAATTTTTTCTCTCTTTTGGTTGTGCTTTTGTGATGTAGTGATTAGACTGATGGGAAGGGGGAGCCAATAATCGTGGATGATTTATTGACTATATGCTGCAGTTTTTTTGCGTTTGTGCCTGTCCATGCTGCCATACTAAACTGTTATGGATGAGGTGAGCATGCTCTCAGTGATGGCTGTGTAAAACTGACGGAGGAGGCTTTTTGAGCTGTGTTAGGAAAAGTCTTTTTTGGTAATATGGTCTGTGGTCTGTTCCATTTGTGTGCCCAGCCTATAGTCGCACAGCAGTTCGTCAAATAGTCACGAAATATAATGTATTGCTTCGTGTACATAGACACAAATTTCACATTTTTTTTTCATGATGGTCAGCATGAAATCAATTCATGTGTAATCCATGTAATTGTGAACCGGGAAGTATAAAGAGCGGCAAACGCCGCGTAGGGAGGAGGTCGGGGAGGATGGGTGGGTCAAAAAACACAGGACTTTCTCCCAGGAGACCGTTGTTCGTGTCCCGTGTGAAACCAAAGGTCAAAGTTGATTTACTTATCACGTAACTTCCGTACTAAAGTTAGGGCATTACCGGAGTTGTTTTAACCCAAACTACAATCTTTTCCTAAAGAGCCATCCAATCTCTGTACGCCCAAAGCGAGAGCTGTGTCCGGATCCTCGGCAGTAAGTCGGACTCGTTTCCGGTGGGTTTGGCCTCCGCCAGGGCTGCGCTTTGTCACCAATCCTGTTCGTGATATTCACGGACAGGATATCGAGGCGTAGTCGGGGGGAGGAGGGTTTGCAGTTCTGTGTGCAGAGGATCTAATCGCTGCTGTTTGCAGATGATGTGGTCCTGTTGGCATCATCGGACTGTGACCTCCAGAACTCACTGGATCGGTTCGCAGCCGAGTGTGAAGCGGCTGAGATGAGGATCAGCACCTCTACTGAGGCCATGGTTCTCAGCAGGAAACCGATGGATTTCCTACTCCAGGTAGGGAATGAGTCCTTACCCCAAGTGAAGGAGTTCAAGTACCTCGGGGTCTTGTTCGCGAGTGAGGAGACAATGGAACGTGAGATTGGTCGGAGAATCGGAGCAGCGGGGGGAGGTACTGCATTCGCTTTACCGCACCGTTGTGACGAAAAGAGAGCTGAGCCGGAAGGCAAAGCTCTGGATCTACCGGTCAGTCTTCGTTCCTACTCTCACCTATGGTCATGAGTGTTGGGTCATGACCCAAAGAACGAGATCGCGGGTACAAGCGGCCGAAATGTGTTTCCTCAGGAGGGTGGCTGGCGTCTCCCTTAGAGATAGGGTGAGAAGCTCAGTCATCCGTGAGGGACTCGGAGTAGAGACGCTGCTCCTTTGTGTTGAAAGGAGCCAGTTGAGGTGGTTCGGGCGTCTAGTAAGGATGCCCCCCCCCCACTGGGCGCCTCCCTAGGGAGGTGTTCCAGGCACGACCAGCTGGGAGGAGGCCACGGGGAAGACCCAGGACTAGGTGGAGAGATTATATCTCCACACTGGGAACGCCTCGGGATCCCCCAGTCAGAGCTGGTTAATGTGGCCCGGGAAAGGGAAGTTTGGGGCTCCCTGCTGGAGCTGTTGCCCCCCCAACCCGACCCGGATAAGAGGTAGAAGATGAAGTGAAGTGAAGTCTGGCTTTTCCTTCGAGGCCTAAAAGAGGCTCGTCGCTGCCACCTTTATGTCTGTGCTGGACTACGGCGATGTTATATACATGCATGCATCTTCTCAGTGCCTAAACACGCTGTCTACTGTCTACCATGTAGCACTGAGATTTATTACACATTTTAAAGCTGCTCTTTGTATGCTCGGGTAGGATGGTCTGCCTTGTCCACCCGTAGACTGAACCACTGGCGTGTTCTTATTTATGAGGCTATTCTTGGTCTGCTTCCACCTTACCTACAGACCTACATCCTTCACAGGAAGTTACTGTCTTCGCTCCCAGGACTTAATCCTATTAACTGTCCCCAAAGTCCGTACTGAACTGGGAAAAAGGGCGTTCCAGTATGCTGCTCCCTCTTCTGGGAATCAGTTACAAAATGACCTGAAACTTGGAGAGCTGGTCTCATTGAATGTCTTTAAAGTGCTTCTAAAAGATTTGGAAACAAGCACATCTGGCTGCAGATGTTTTGAATGCTGATGAATGTGTTTTTGATACCTTATGATTCTGTAATTTGCTCTTTGTCTTCAATTGTTATGTTTGTTTTACGTCTGCGTCCTTGTAACTGTTTTTGCTGCCTTTCTTGGCCAGGACACTCTTGGAAAAGAGATTTTTAATCTCAATGAGTTTTTACTCCTGGTTAAATAAAGGTTAAATAAAGGTTAAAAAAAAAAACAGTGAAGGTTTGACATTAGTGATTTGGCCCTGAAGTCACTCCTGGCTGTCTGTCTGCACCAGCCAGTTCCCATGCTACGTTTACATCCAGACCAGGAGGTGACAGCTGGGCTAAACACAGCTCCAAACAGAGAGATTTTCTCACGCAAACACAGCTCCGGAAAATGTGTGAGGGAGGAAGGGTTACAGAGAGGGAGACCCGATAACATGCACCTTGTACACATTCATCACACACACACACACACACACACACACACACACACACACACACACTAACACACTTATTCATGTCTATACACAGAAAGACTTAACACCTCATAGAACTGTTTGTTGATATCATGGATGTATTAAGAGAACTGGATCCAGCGTTGGAGGCGGGGCCCCGTTAATTCCTATGAGAGTTGCTCATTAGCTCATGAAGTCTAAATGGCTCGACTTCCGTCTGGAAAAGTACCCGGATCTTGGCGGAGTAGTGTCCGAGATGATTGGCGGAGTAGCGTCCGCTTGGTCACATGACTCGGTCACGGGGTCCCAACGTCACGCCGTCGTCACGGCTTGGCGCTCCAGCCTCAGTCTGGGTCTCGTTCACATGAACGGAGGAAGGGAAATAACTCTGGGTTCAGCTATTTTTTTTACAACTTTGAAAACTTAATTTTTTAAATAAGGACTATTAGAGTGTTCGTACTGGGAAGTTGATTCACCTCAAAAAAATGATCCGCTGAGTTACAGATGTCTCTTTCCCAATGTAAGTCTATGGGGAAAAGTCTTTTTGGGCCCAATGGCATCACGTGATGGACACGGAAGTTGCAGTACCGCCGTTTGACCACTACGAAAGTTGGGATCAACGACCGGCACACTTCCTGGGGGGTTGGTTGATATGCTGTTTGCACTTTTCTGTGATAAATATTCTGAAGATGCTTCTATAGATCGTACATTGAAATGACTCCTGAGACTAAATGGTGAACTGCACATGATTTTCTTTCTTCTCTACACCAATGCCACCAAAAGAACCATTTGTCATACAATTCTGGATCAGGTAAAACTGTTTATGATAAGATGATCAAGTAAACCTAACTATCTTTTGATGATCTTTTAATGGAAGAATGATCACAGCAAGCAAACATCAATGTACACATACAGCAGACACGTGAGTCTTGTTTTCAGACATTAAGACAAAATTCAGAATCTATCCTTTAAAGCTCACTTAACCTGTGTTCTGATCCGGCCCACTCATCCCCTCTCAAGAACAGGCTAGGGCCATGTCCAATAGGTTTTCAGAAAGAGCTTACAACCATAGGGTGATTAAGGAGGCTTTTGATGGAGCACAGTCACTTGAGCGTGGTACCCTTCTTCAAAAAAAAACATCAGACGGAAGCCTGCACATCAGTCTCGTCCATTTTTTGTCACTACATATAGTATAGTACTCATGCTGAGCAGATCGAACGAGCGACACTGTGTTGAGTCAAGTTTTTGTTTCTTTTAGACGCCTGAGAGATCGCCTCGCCGGGCATAAATATGCCATCAGAGTCAGGAATCACGACTACCCCCCCATGGCTAGACACTTTAGTGAGTATCACGGTGCTGAGGATTCTTTGTTACGCATAGAGGGCATCGAACATATTGAACCGTTGGTCAGGGGGGGCAGGTTACAAAAACTTTACCAGAGGGAGACTTTTTGGATCCATCGTTCGGATGCATTAAAGCAGCGAACCCCAATAGGCGGCCATTGGCACTTACATGAATGCACCTGTCAGTCATAACATGTGAAACAAAGTGCAATATGTGAAATAAAATGTGCGTTGCTGTACTTTATTTTGACCTAATCCCACACCGTACACTTGACTCTACGCCGAGCGCGCCTAACGTAACTACGTAAATACGTGCTCTGCTCTCCGTGCCCATTGAATACACCACCACTTTCCAGCGAAACCGCCTCTCATCTGAGCGAATTACTGCCAGTAAGTCACCGAAAATCAAACCAAGAACAACATGGCCTGCAGCGCGAAAAAGCGCAAAGTAGACCAGGAAAACCGTCTGTTCAAATCTGACTGGACTGATAAGTTTTGTTTTATTTTACCGGACCATGCTAATGCTAAACCGACATGCTTGATATGCATGCAGACCGTAGCTGTCTGCAAAGCAGACAATCTGAAGCGGCACTTCAACACTCTGCATGCTGCCAGTTTTAATGCCAACTACCCTACAAATCAGATAACCGCAAAAGAAAAATTGCAAATATGATAACATCATACAAGCACTCCGTTTCTACCATCTGTAAATCAACGTCGGCCCAAGAGAGTGCAACAGCGGCATCGTTGCTTGTTTCATGGAACCTTGCTAAAGCTTAGAAGCCATTTGCTGATGCTGAGTTGATTAAAAAGTGTGCAGTTGATATGGTTGGTTGGCGAAGTTTTAAGTCACGATGAGAAAAGTAAGAAAACGGTTGTGGAGCTATCAAAGCAGATGTCGCTGTCGGATAACACGGTGACAAGAAGAGTGGAAGTTTTAGCAGAGGAGTGTTTTTCCCAACTTTTTTGGGGAACCCTGCCTTAAAATATCCTGGTCTTAATGAGGATATAGACTTTACATGCTTTCTGTGAATAAGAAATATTTATATAGATTTTTCTTCTTTCTGTACAGGCTCCCATGTTTGTTTTGCAGAGTAGTTTCATTGATGATGGACATAAATTACTTGCTTCTGTGTTATTTCTTGGTGATTTTTGTAATGTTTTGTAATATGGTGATCATGTGATTACCTCCCATTGGTTGTTGATACCATACAGGTGAGGCCACATCCGCCTTGTCTGTTTGTTTTTAATTCCTGGTGAAGACCTACAGCGGTGTTTTTTTAATGATTTAGTCACTACAATAAAGGCTTTTTAATATATTTCCTTTCTCGTTGCCACTTGTTTTAGTATTTTGGAGAGTTCTCTCTTTGTTAGCCCTCAACCCACCACATCATAAAAACAGTTTTATCACATCAACATACTGTATACCTGCGATTCTTTTCTGTATATACTGTTTGTGTCTGAGCTCCAGTGTCTCCTCTGTCAGGTTTCCCACACCAGTCCTAACATGAGATCTCAATGAAAGCAGCAGGGATTGTGTTTTACACATTAGGCAGAGATGAGCCAACACAAACACATGGTTCTGAAGGACAGCAGAATAGCAGAGGTCTGTCCAGCATCTGGTTACGCTCTCACTTCCCCCTCCCAGACCTGGCCAATCAATCAGAGAGAAAAGAGCAGGCTGCTAGACCTCAACCAACACCTCAACCAACTGTCCTCCAAAGCTACTGTGGCTGCTTGTGTGTCTTCTTTGTTTATGTATTGTGTATTATGTTATAACTTAAACCTTAGACTATGGTTGAAATATTATCCCGGCTTCATTCAGCAGCCCAATTTGGATGTGAAACACTGAAGTATCATTAAGCTAAAATGAGAACATCCATCCATCCATCCATCCATCCATCCATCCATCCATCCATCCATTATCTGTAACCACTTATCCCATTCGGGGTCGCGGGGGGGCTGGAGCCGATCCCAGCTGACATTGGGCGAAGGCGGGTCACACCCTGGACAGGTCTCCAGACTATCACAGGGCTGAAACATAGAGACACAACCTAACCTGCATGTCTTTGGACTGTGGGAGGAACCCGGAGAACCCGGAGGGAACCCACGCTAACACGGGGAGGAGAACATGTAAACTCCACACAGAAGGACCCCAAGCCGGGTTTGAATCTGCGACCCTCTTGCTGTGAGGCGGCAGTGCTAACCACCGTAAAAACCTAAAATGAGAGCCTTCCATCATTAATATCTGCTTCAATTTGGACAGAGACACATCAGTTTACGCTATGTGCACCTGCTGCCTGTATCCAGACCTGCAACACACTGTCCAAACCAGAAGAAAAGTGTTTAGGTTCACACTGCACTACCACAAGCAAACACAGCATGTTGAAAAGCTCAGTCATATGGTGGTATACACATATATATATATATATATAGTATAAGTATAAGTATTCCTCCCCTTACAAAGTATATATTGGTCCAACTATCTATCTATCTATCCATCCATCCATCCATCCATCCATCCATCCATTAACACGTATACAGTATATGTTGGGGTGTTTCCTGCAGCTTGGACACCCCCAGCACTAAATTACCTCAGTGCTTCATGGCCACAGGTTAAGGAAAAACGTCATGGTTGGTAATAGACTGTCCTCTCACTTAAAATGATCAATGCCAAGTGGTCCACCGCTGTGGTCCAGACTGGCATATCTCCACAACTATGAGATGTATGCAATGAGATGTTGTACGTTCATGGTCCCCAGAGGATGAAACCTACTGACTTTGGTAATCCCCCCTAACTTTACATCTAACATAGGGTGACCATATTTTAAAACCCCCAAACTGGGACCCTTGAGTGTACCGCACATTCATGCACACGCACGCCCATGAAGGCATTATTATAGGGGGGTGCATTAGAGGTTGTGACAGTCATAACTTATCACATTCACTACTTTCTCCCCCTTTAATCACAGGACTGTCCTCCTCATGATGCACTGACAGTCTGGGAGTCCTGTGGAGAGTTTCCCTCAGAGGAAGCGTATTGTTGTCTGGGACTACGTACATTATTTTTCAACTTTAGTTTTGAACCCAAACAATCTCTATCACGTCATGTTGCTCGCCTCAGCCACAGGCTATTATAATAAACATTGTTGAGCTCAGAGGACATTTTGTCCAGGTTGGAGACACCGTCCGGGTGAAAGACTGACAGGAGCAGACCGTCCTGAGGGAGTTATAAGAGGAGTAAAATACCTGTTGATGTTCAGAAGGAACTGTGTAGAATTAATCAAAACGACACGTTTTCATGTGCACATCAGCACGGAGGGTTCTGTGGTTCAAAACTACACTAAATGTAACCAGCAGATCTGTTGTGTCTGTGCGTAATTGTGGCTTAACAGCGCGCAACATCACTCAGAGACAGCAGTGGTGCGCTGTGCTGGCTCTCTTATCTAATGCGCAAAAATTAATGAATGAGTGGAACATGATAAACGTCTATGTAAGTAAAATATTGTTATTTTAATTGTAGTGAAAACCAGGACATTTGAGTGTTTTTCAGATATTCGTCGGGACTCGGGACACGTCAGCTTGAAACCGAGACGTCTGGTCTCCGTAATCTAACACCAGCAGCAGATCAAAGTTGTCACTTATCACGATCACAATCTGTACAGTCATTTACATCCTGTATCCCACCAACAGTCAGTATATGTTTTCTTTTATTTATGACTGCAATCTAAACAGTTGCCTAACAATAATCAAACCTGAACCTCAGAGGTGGCAGAACACTCATATTGGTCATTTTGGAAGGCGATTACAGATGATCCATTTTGTTGTCAAGGTCGGAGGAGTTGTTGAACAGGACTGTGATGCATAGAACTCTGACTGACCATCTGACTGTGTGGCAGCATTCTCAAAATATCATTTGTTTCACAATTTTGACCTTTCATGTCTCTGTCTGTTACACAGATTTTAGGACACAAAGACCTGACGTCCCCAACGCAGCGATATATAGACAGCAAGGTGGTGCAAACACAGACGGAGGGAGAGTGGTTGTCCTTTGACGTGACAGAGGCAGTGAATGAATGGCTAAACCACAGAGGTGAGTGCATATTCCTTCCATCTCTGTAGCACATTACTCATCATTTATTGCATCGTTGCATCCCCTCGTCGTGACTTTTGTTTCTCCACAGACAGAAACAGTGGATTCAAGATCAGCCTGCACTGCCCGTGCTGCACGTTTGTACCGTCAAATAACTACATTATTCCCAACAAGAGTGAGGAGCTGGAGGCACGGTTTGCAGGTTATTTGATTCAGAAAATTGTTAAGGCATGTTCAAGGATAAGTGTTCTTTTATTATTCTTTAAGTTATATATTGTATTAATGTCAACAAGTCCTGTGGAAAGACCAACAACGTGTTTACAGTTTTTTCTCATTCGCTTTGGCTCAATTCTTGAATGAGAATTATTTTTTTTTAAAACAATAAACTCATATCTCTGAACAAGTTAGTTTGTTGTTCCCAACTGATTTGAATTTCTCATTTATTCAAGAAAGCTGTACATGTTTTGGCACGTGTGTGCAAAAGAGTCTACAATTTGGCACAATAACCACTTGTTGATCAAAACTGATGAGTTGATTCTCAGTGAAATTGTCAAACTCTTCACAACTTCTAAAAATTCTTTCATTGTTTGAGCTGTCACACGAAAAATGATCCATTCAATATTCAAAATATGTCAGACATACATGCATATCGCACACATATCTATGACGAGGAGGTATGATTTGTTGTTTTTTAACTGAACTACCGCAGGTTTCTTTCATGGTTGCAGGGCTGTTGTTGTTGTTTTGGCATAATTTCTCTTCACTGTATATGACTTAATATGAGAGATCAGAAGTAACACATCTCTACACAAATATATTTACTGTATACATACAAATGTGCATATCCTTTTTCTGTGTAGCTACTACAGTATTGACTTTTCCCCAGTAAACTTTGACCTACTGTTGAAATGGGAATCTAAACAGCTCAGTGAGATACACAAAAGCGTTCTTGCTAGTTCAGGGGTCAGCTTCCTGCAGCTCCGGAGCCTCATGCAGCTCTTTAGCCCCTCTCCAGTGACTCCCTGTGGATTTTTAAAAAAAATTAGTGGAAAGAATAACTTTTTTGTTTACATTTTCATTTTTATTTATCATTGTTGTAGGTCTATGGTACGACTGAAAACAGAGTATTAGGGCCACATTGAGGAAAAAAAATACATCTGAGATTTTGATAATAAAGTCATAATATTATGAGAAT
The DNA here is from genome assembly GCA_916701675.1 of Sebastolobus altivelis. NCBI lineage: Eukaryota > Metazoa > Chordata > Actinopteri > Perciformes > Sebastidae > Sebastolobus > Sebastolobus altivelis. Next base: position 24,387 of record CAKAOK010069711.1, on the reverse strand, counting down.
AAAGTCATAATATTATGAGAATAAAGTCAAAGGTTTACGAGAAAAAGTCGCAATATTATGAAAATAAAGTCATAAGTTTACGACAAAAAAGAAAATAACACGTAAAATTACTACTTTATAATATTATGAATTCATTCTCGAAATCTGAGATTGACTTTATGACTTTATTCTCATAATATTACGACTTTTTTCTCATAAAGTTATGACTTTATTCTCGTAATATTACGACTTTTTCTCGTAAAGTTATGACTTTATTCTCATAATATTACAACTTTTTTTCTCGTTAAGTTCTGACTTTATTCTCGTAATATTACGAGTTTTTTTCTCGGAAAGTTATGACTTTATTCTCGTAATATAACGACTTTTTTTATCGTAAAGTTATGACTTTATTCTCGTAATATCACAACTTTTTTATAGTAAAGTTATGACTTTATTCTCGTAATATTACGACTTTTTTTCTCGTAAAATAATGACTTTATTCTCATTACATTACGACTTTTTTTCTCGTAAAGTTATGACTTTATTCTCGTTACATTACGACTTTTTTTCTCGTAAAGTTATGACTTTATTCTCGTTACATTACGGCTTTTTTCTCGTAAAGTTATGACTTTATTCTCGTAATATTACGACTTTTTTTCTCGTTAAGTTATGACTTTATTCTCGTAATATTACGACTTTTTTTCTCGTAAAGTTATGACTTTATTGTCGTAACATTACGACTTTTTTTCTCGTAAAGTTGTGACTTTATTCTCGTAATATCAAGACTTTTTTATAGTAAAGTTATGACTTTATTCTCATAATATTACGACTTTTTTCTCATAAAGTTATGACTTTATTCTTGTAATATTACAACTTTTTTTCTCGTAAAGTTATGACTTTATTCTCATAATATTACGACTTTTTTTCTCGTTAAGTTATGACTTTATTGTCGTAATATCCCGACTTTTTATAGTAAAGTTATGACTTTATTCTCGTAATATTACGACTTTTTTATCGTAAAGTTATGACTTAATTCTCATAATATTACGACTTTTTTCTCGTTAAGTTATGACTTTATTCTCGTAATATTACAACTTTTTTTATCATAAAGTTATCACTTTATTCTCGTAATATTACGATTTTTTTCTCGTAAAGTTATGACTTTATTCTTGTAATATTACGACTTTTTTCTCGTAAAGTTATGACTTTATTCTCGTAATATTACAACTTTTTTCTCGTAAAGTTATGACTTTATTCTCGTAATATTATGACTGTTTTTCTCGTAAAGTTATGACTTTATTCTCGTAATGTTACGACTTTTTTCTCGTAATATTATGACTTTATTCTGGAAATCTCAGATGTTTTTTCCCTCAATGTGACCCTAATACTCTGTAGTACATTTCCACTTTGGCCCTCACTGTATTAGACTTATATACTATATACTTAGACTATAAGCTGTGTTACCTTCATCACAATGATCAAATGTTTTGAGGCTCCAGACAGATTTTTATTATTATTTTTTGCCTAAAATGCCTTTTGACAGTAAAGGTTGCTGACCCCTGTGCTAGACAAAACTGACATTCTGGTGTAGTACAGTAAGCAGTCAGTGTCAACAAAAAGTAGAATAAAACAGAGATGTGTATGTTAGAAACATTTCCAGGGTTGATAGTGATCATTTTGAGCAGTACTCCTCACACGCTGACAAAACAACTTTTCATTTTGGTGCCAGTTTACTGACACAATAACCAACTTTTGAAGCATGAATGAAGTGTTTTGGGTGAGTTACAACCTGTCGAGTTGTGATATCACATGAAACAGTTGTAACAGTTGCTCTTACAGTTTAGAGACTGTTTCACAAAATGAGCCAAAGCGATTGAGAAAAACTGTAACCTGGTTTCTCAGCTCCAAGCCCATTGGTTCTTACTGTTGTGATTGAGCAGCATGCACATTTTCCATTAACACCAGTAAGGTGCAGAGATATCACAGTTGTAAGCAGCTGCTCACACGTACTTCACAAGCATTTAATTCATTGGCTGGACTGGATGACTAGGATGGTGTTTAATGATGTGGTTGATACACCACCTAAACATTGTTAAACAACAACATGTTAGCATGCTGATACTAACAAAGCCACTGTGCCTGAGTACAGCCTCGCAGCGCCACTGTTCTGATGAGGGGGGGGCGAACAGCCTGCCATAATGCAGAGGGATAACGTTACACCCTTTTGGACAGTCTCTCCTCGAAGGCATTCATGGCGTTACACTTGGTGGTTCACGTGAAAAGTGACAGAGGTAGTTCTTTGAAGAATTAACAAAGAGAGCTTGAGTCAAGTTCAAACCACCATTTTGATTTGGGGAAGGTTTGGGGGAGGGGGTTGCAGGCACTGTTTTGCATTCTTTGAAGCATATTAATGCCTTTAGCCTCTATACATTGATAGATGGTGATCAGAATAAATCTAATCTCTACAAGTACTTGCATATAAGATGCAGCTTATTGATCTCTTTTATGTTTCCAGGTATTGATGACAGCTTCATCCATGCCGTTGACCTGAAGGTGTTTAAGAAGCGGCGGCACAGCACTCGGGCTCCACACCTTCTCCTCATGCTGCTGCCTTCGTACCGGCTGGAGTCCCAGTCCCAGTCCCAGTCCCAGTCCCAGTCCCAGTCCCAGTCCCAGCACACAAACCATCGATCTAAGAGAGCCCTGGATGCTGCCTACTGCTCCAGGTACAAACCTGGCATTCACACTCCGGACCATTTAGACATGTCTGTGTGTTAGCAGCTCCTTGAGGCAGAGTGAGACAGACTTCCTTCACCATTTTATGGGCTGCAGAAATCAAATCATGATCTTATATTTGTAGATTCATTTGGTTTAGCTGTAGTCATGTAGGAAGCTCCATCATATTAGAGGTAAACATCACTCATCTAACTATAAAGCGAGGAATCTCTGTCTGTCTGTATGCCCCTCACATATCTCGAGATCTGCTCATCAGATCTACTTCACACTTATCCTACGGAATGTTTTGTAGAATTTTGTGCAATTTGGACACGCGAGACCTTCAATATTAATAAACTTTGAATAAACAAGCACTCTGTTAAGCAGCGGGGGGTTAACGCGTCGGGGGTTCACACCAGCAGTTTCTGCAGCGTTTCTGCTGCTTTCTTTCTACATAGTTTTCCTTTCATAATGGCAATTTGATTTCATTATAAATGTCATTTATATTTATTTTAGACAGAGAAAGGTTAAGAAACGTGTGGTAATTTATAAATAATAGTAATAATCCACAATTTAAACCCCGTACTATATTCATTCATGGAGCTCTGCAAGTCACTGCATGTTCTACAACACTGTCCTGCACATATTTCAGAAAAAAAGCCTCATGTTAACAAATGAAGGAATTCTGTCCACAGAAAAAATGCTTGAGGGCTTTTATTTTGAAATGAAAGCAGGAAGTGTTGATTTAAAAATAAATCTTTACTTTTTTCATGTCCGTGAAATGTTCGACAGATGTCTAGACACTGAAACTGTAGTAATGTTGCTGATATGATGTCAAATATACTGTCAAAAGATCACTTTCACTGGCTGTTGCTGCTAGGCGAGACCTCGAATCTCTAGACGAGACGCAGCTGACACGCAGCCAACCCGCGCGTCTCATGCGGGCTTTTAACACGGACGGCGAAATAAAAAACAACAGGTAACGCAGCCGCCACGCGCTCCTGACGTTCCCGGTTTGTCCCGCTCTGAGCTAGAAAAAATAATGCAGCACTAATTTCCGACCAAATGTACCGATAAAATTAGATTCACCATCTTTTCTGAATCTGTCCAATCATCTCTGTAATTCAGCAAACACATAATCCACCAAAGAGAACGTGTTATATACTGTATATACTGTATATATATATATATATATATATATATATATGTGTATATGCGTTGCATTGGGCTTCAGTAATGGATGAAATTATGTAAAAATGTCTTTGATGCCAAAGACCATCTTTGAACAGACAGTGGTTATTATCGGGGGTTACTACATCCATTTGTGTGTCACCATGTTCCCTCTCAGCAATTAACTTTATTACAGTAAAGTACAACTGGAATTTGGAGCCTTGTCCACCAAAAGCATTTTTTTCCTGAGGCCAGCGTTTTTTTTTTAAAATTATTTGCAATGGGCGAACTGCGTATTTACACGATGCTACAAACGCCAGCAACATGACGAGGCATTGAGCGTCTATTCTGCAATGAGTGCTGCACGTTTGGTGTTTTTTTCTGGTCACAGAGAGTTAAAAAATGGTCAACTTTGGGTAGAACGCTGCGTTTGTAACTGTCACTTTTTACCATCCAATCACAGTGGAGAAGGGGCGGGACAAATACCACAAAGACCAACTGTTACTTGTGTAGGCTACAAGTGCTGAACAACAACAACAATGGAGGCGAAATTAATACAGATAATAATATAATAATAATAATAACTGTCCTCTCTTCTTGCACTCTTCAGCCTTCCCTTCATTCAGAGCAGGTATGCTACTCTACCTTGTGCCGACATTTTTACTTCCGTAGATATTCCGTATCATAGCAACCAGCCGCAACCAAAACGTCTCAGCTGAAAAAACGCTGCACCTCCAAAGCGCTCTGAAGCGCTCCCAGCTGGGCATTTTCAGAAGGGAGCGTGGCATTTTCAGCTGGGAAAAAAAACACTTTGGTGGACACAGGCCCCTTGCCCTTTAAATAGGAGGGGGTGAAAGTCTACTAATACCTGACTCTCCAGCTGTTTGATCCTGTCTCCACTCTCAATCTACAATGAACTCTATGCTCCAAAGTCAGACCGGAGCAGAAACTTGGTTCCCTACTGCACCACAATTCACCTCTCCCCATTCTCCCCATTCATCTCTTCGTAGAAACGTTCAGGACAACTGCTGTTTACGGTCGCTCTACATCGATTTTAAGAAGGACCTGGGCTGGAGATGGATCCACGAGCCAAAGGGCTATGAGGCCAACTTCTGTGCCGGGGCCTGTCCATATCTGTGGAGCGCCGACACCCAGCATTCCAAGGTACTGTATGAGGGACGGGGTCAAAGGTTAAACAATCTTTGGGATTAGAGGTGGTAGGGTCATTAACTCGAGCGTGAATGTTTTGTTCGACATTACTTTAAGTCATATTTTCTTCATGGAACGGCTCTGATTCATGTGTTGTAGGTGTTAGGCCTGTATAACACCATCAACCCTGAAGCTTCGGCATCGCCCTGCTGCGTCTCCCAGGACCTGGAGCCCCTCACCATCCTCTACTACATCGGCAAGACCCCCAAAATAGAGCAGCTCTCCAACATGAAGGTCAAGTCCTGCAAGTGCAGCTAGACGCCCTTACAAGCCAGCATAAACAGTCTCTCTCTTTCCTTCCTTCACACAAACACAGACACACACACACATACAGTGGATCATACATACAGTCAAACAGCAACTATGCTTTCTTTTACATGCTCTATTATACTCTGGAGAATGGAGGCACAGACTAATTCAATGCATACACAACATACAGGAACAGTGTCGTCCAACCAGAAACTTGACTTTGATACCAATGCTGAGTATCATAAGTACAGTGTTGTATTATAGTATTTGGTTGACATACAGCAGGTTCACACTGCCTAATGACAAGAAGACTGGGGTTTGGGTGCAGAGATTTTCTTGATGAACTCAAAAGTCTTTAATTTGTCGTGTAAAGTTTGGCTTTCCAAGCATCAGGAGCTGATAGCTATTCAACATCAACATGCAGCTTTTTATACCCATTAAACCTTCTTCTCCTAGAGGAGTACCAGTGCAGTTATTTGGTGCTACACAAGTCTGAATGAATGACACTGTGTTAGTGACATTACATTCTTCTTATGTGGCCAAGCAGACCAAACTAAAGGCAACAAAAGAACAAGAATGCTCACACATGTAATTATGTGCAGCTTAAAACCATGAAATAATGCAGTAAAGCAGTAGTTCTCAAACTTTTTACACCACGTACCACCTCAGAAAATATTTGACTCTCTAAGTACCACCATTATGAACAGGGGTGGGCAATTATTTTTCCTGGGGGGGGGGGGGGGGGGGC
>CAKAOK010069711.1:0-18297 GCA_916701675.1 Sebastolobus altivelis | reverse complement strand
GGCCCCACATGAGAAACCCAGATTGTTGCCAGGGGCCAAACAAATTCTGTCAGACGTAACCTCTATTTTATCACTACATTATTTTATAGAAAATATACTGTGCATTTATTTTTCAGCATTTATTTAACTGAAAATCACTCCAAACAGCAGATTATTAAGAAAATGACATTATATTCAAGAGTTTTTGAAGCGTACAGGACTGACTGTTTTGGGTAGTAATGTTTCCATTAACAAAACTTAACTAAACAGAGAATCCCCCACTATGCACTGCAGGTCCAAAAAGCAGGGAGGGTAGCCTACTGTACACAGTACTGTACTGTACTTTGTTATTGTCATCTATAGTGGTTGTTTGCATAAAAACACACAATTCAAATGATTATTTAAATATTTGCTTTGATTCAAATAAATCTTGGTAAGCTACTTAGAGCTAGTGTTAGGAAGTTAAACAGGTCATAATTCTCTCTCTAATATCTATTTTATATAATAATGTATTATTATAAGCTGTTTAGAGCTAGTGTTATTAAGTTCAACACGTCATAATTCTCTCTCTAATATCTATTTTATATAATAATGTATTATTATAAGCAGCTTAGAGCTAGTGTTATGAAGTTAAACAGGTCATAATTCTCTCTCTATGATCTATTTTATATTGATGTGAAAACATCTCCTAACAACTGGATTTATTCAAGTTTCTCACCAAAACTACATTTTACGAGATTTGAACACATCATGATAACGTTGTAATTTACCTTCACCCAATTGTCATTTTTCCTGAGCTGACTTTGAACGCCTCATAATAATAACTCAATGGCACCTCCGTTAACGTTCGTATCTCCGGTATTTATCCAGTCAAGACTGAGCTGCTAACGGCTGCTAACAGCTAACGTTACTAACTCTCCTCCTGCTGATTTAAACACAGGTTTGTTGTTCACAGTGTTACTTTATCAGGAAAAATAGGGTGCGTCCCCTCAGGTTTAGTAGCTCCACGCTGTTAAGCGCTTTTTTTTCTCTCCACCGTGTCTCCGGTCCAAAACAAACTGAAACATGATCCAGCCTGCGTATGAGTCATTGTGCAGCGTAACTGTGGGAAAGCATCAATAAAAGGAATCGATAGTCTGGGAGACATGAGATGCCAAGAAAGCGGACAACTACGGTTCCCTATTCCATCACTAGTGCTTTCCCTGCCTGCCAAAGTGGCGGATGTCCTGATGATTTCACCACTGCCAACAATTTACCCGCATTTTGCGGGTGCTAATTTCAGACCCTGATGCCCACACATGTAATTATGTGCAGCTTAAAACCATGAAATAATGCAGTAACGGGTTTGATATATTAATCACTGCTGTCTTTAAGTGAAATAGTTCCATGTGTGGCTCCTGGCAACAGATTATAGACTATAGAATGGGACGTGAGAAACTGGTTGATGCCAATCAGCAACTGTGTGATGAATCCAGTGAAGGGCCTTAAGATGCAGAACCACTGATGCACATTAGATATTTATTTAAAGAATCTGACTGATAAACTGATAAATCTGACCTTATCACAGACTATGTTTAGGGGTCATTAAGAAACAGTTCTATCATTATACTGTATATTTACATGTCTCACTTACTACAAATCTGGGTCACAATTCTTTAAGGAATAAATCTAATGTTATCATCTTTAAGATGTCAGTGCTCGTTGCTTTGGCGACACCCCCGGTTATTGTTTGCGTTGCCTGCGTGCCTATTCCAGTGCACAAATCTGCACCTAGAGGTGACTCTGACTGGCAGAACACATTCGATGAAAATATTGAATGTTTGTAAAATAATATATATTTAGCAGTGGTATCAAAGTCATGCTAATTGGATTATTGTGACACATACTGTGACACTACATATACATACATACATACACGTACAGTAACAGATGTGGCTTTTGTACAGGTACGTCTCTTTTTGCGTTTTGAAGGCCCCGTCAACATGCACCACTTCACACCGAGACACAAGAGTATAAGGAAAACACTGGAAGTATAAGTGACAAGTGTCTATATGTGAAATAAGTCCTGGAAATAACACAGCCCCCCCCCCCCCTCACCCTATCCCAGACACCTACCCACCTATTCACTGCCCTCTCCCCCACCTCAACCCCCCTCCACAGTTTTCAAAGTCATACCATGTCTTCACTTCTGTGTTTGTCTTTGTTTGGTGCTCTTTTTAGTTTTCTAAATCTTGCTATACCATCCCACCCAGCCACCAGAGAATAAACACATTACATGGGAGCTCCTTAAAGGATAATTCCAGTTTATTACAACAATGGTCTTATTTTGTAGTCGCACATCATTTCCATTTAATATTAGAAAGCAGTGAAACCTGAATTTCTGTGTTTGTTGCAGAGTAAAAACAAGTCAAGTCAATTATATTACTAGTGCAGTGTCAGTTCAAAACATGCCAATTCAGAACAGGCCGAACGCTCGGCCTGTGGTGTTGCTACTTGCAGCTTTTTCGAGAACCGCTTCTTCGGGACCTGAGCCGAATACACCTGCCGTGACGTAGTTGCATCACACACAAAGTTGCAGCCAATCCACGGTCAGAGACACCGGTGAAATACACTCTGGTTCACGGGGAAAAAAACACCAGGAGCAGACTTTAGCATCGTTAGGCAAGGAGGGCAACTGCCTGGGGCCTCCAACTAAAGGGCCCCAAACAGCTGTAGATCTGTTATGATGCTTAGATATGAAAAGCATTGAACCATGTTACTATTCTAACTCACTGTACCCGGACATAACTTAAAAAAAGGCCCCCAAAGCATGTAGAAATATACAACTACCTACTCTGTACTTCTATTTCAGAGGAAATCATTGTAGTACTACATTTACCTGACAGAGAAATGTTTACAGGTTACGTTGCAGATTCAGAATATAACAAATATCATGCATAATTATTAATTAAAGCTAGAGTTGGTAATCTTCTTCAAAAACAGTTTAGTTATATTTGTTGAAATTCTCATCACATCCCGACAGCAATCAGTAAATCAAATGTTCTGACAACACATGCTGCTAGCTTGATAGCTGTGAGTACCAAAAATAGCAATGTTTGTTGCTTACGTTCATTATATTCATAATGATAATTTTGGGGGTGTGGCCTTGGAGGGAGGCCTGAACTGATGGGCTGTCAGTGGGGTTTTCGGTTGGATAATTTTTTAAATCTAGCGTATTCTTGCTAGTTTCTCAAGCTTACCAACCCTAGCTTTTAACTATCCAGCATCATATTAGAATTAAAAGCTCCACCTTGAACAGACGTTAAGCACATTTAAGTACATTGAGCTGATAATACCTCTCTTTCTCTCTTCACTTGAAGTAAACATTTGAATGCAGGACTTTTACTTGGCAGTATTAATAGTTTTACTATTAATAGTTTATAGTTATAGTTGAGTTTTGAGTAGGCCTATACCTCTTCTACCACTGCCAATACCAATATTCCCAGTAAGAGAAAGGGTGAAAAGTAAAGCAAGACGGCGTTCCCCCTGAAAAAACACACCAAAGTCACCGTTACTCGCGGTCAGAGACATCGGTGAAATATACTTAGTGGAGGTCATTTCCAAATAGACATATTAGTCACTTGCTTTGACATAACCACTAGAGCATGGATGTAATTAGTGAAGGTATTTTGCTGGCGGTAACGTTATTAGTGTTATAAGTTAGTATCAAGTCATCCACCAGGGAAATACATTCTTACGCTTCGTCCACACTGAGAACGTCAGGAGCGCGTGGCGGCTGCGTGATTCATGCGTCGGGTGTCCACACCAGCTGCGTGTCTGCTGCTGCTGTCAGCCCTTTCTTCCTACATAGAGTTAGCCTTTCATAATGTCCATTTCATTTCATTATAAATGTCATTTATATTTATTTTAGACAGAGAAAGGTTAAGAAACATGTGATCATTTGTAGATAATAGTAATAATCAACAATTAAATACCCATACTATATTCATTCATGGAGCTCTGCAAGTCACTGCATGTTCTACAACACTGTCCGGCACATATTTCAGAATAAAAGCCTTGTGTTAACAAATGAGGGAATTCTGTCAACAGAAGAAAAAAAACACTTGATGGCTTTTATTTTGAAATGAAAGCAGGAAGTGTTGATTAAAACCCCTTACTTTATTCATTCATGGATCCCTGCAAGTCACTGCATGTTCCACAGCACTGTCTGCACATATTTCAGAATAAAAGCCTATTGTTAACAAATGTAGGAATTCTGTCCATAGAAAAAAATGCTTGATGGCTTTTATTTTGAAATGAAAGCAGGAAGTGTTGATTTAAAAACGAATCTTTACTTTTTTTCATCTCCGTAACATTTTCTACAGATAGAGACATGTAAACTGTAGTAATGTTGCTGATATGATGTCAATATACAGTCAATAGATCACTTTCACTGTCTGTTGATGCTGTGAACCGCGCGGCTCGCGTCAAAAATAGTGTGGCTGCTCTAACCTGTTAACACCGTCGCTGAAATAAAAAACAACAGGTAGCCGCCACGCGCTGCTGACGTTCCCAGTGTGGCCGAGGGCTGACTCACGGGGAACAAAAAATAACCCACAAGTCACACTGCTTTCAGTTGGCTATCTGCTCATTTTGACTCCAGAGAAGTGAAGAAGAGTTCAGTTGTAAAGTGAGCTGCAGTCAGTGAGCCGTGGTCTGCCTGCTGCGGGACTACATACTGGACTCAGTGTGCAGAGCCCTCGTGATGCACAGAGTGCTGTTCGCTTGTTTATTCAAAGTTTATTAATGCTAAACGTGTTGTGCGTACAAATTGCACCAAATTCGACAAAGCACTCCCTCGAGTCCCTAAGCAATACACCCGCCAAGTGTAAAGTAGATCAGATGAACCTGGAGATACAATAAGGACATACAGACGGACAGAGATTCCTAGCTTTAAAAATGCAGGTGCAGCCACCAAGAATTTCCCCTCCCAGCCAACTTCCAGCCACTGGTGTGTAAATACTTCCTTTACAAAAACACATAAATCAACTGAAGAATTAAGTTTCTTTGTTTAGGCCACGGTTTCAACTGTACGTTTCTCAGACTTACAGTAGTAGCTGGAACTTTAACAATGTTTGTTGCCCCTCAGTTGTCAATAGTTAGTCACATATTTATAACAACATAAACCCTGATTTTCAGTGCCGGAATGTAACTATGTATATTTACTCAAGTACTGTACTTCAGTACATCTTTGAGATACTTGTTCTTTACTTGTTCTTTATTTCCATTTTATGCTACTTTATACTTCTACTCCATCAGGTCTGTGTAGCACTTATCAGTTCAGTATTTCCATAAAAAAAAAATGAAAAATAGAAAATTGGAAAATTTAATTTAATTTTCTGAAAAAAAAATTATAATTTTGTCAGATCAATGTATAACTAAGATTTGGGAGTCGTTTTTCGAATTTGTGGAATGTTGAATAGGAAAATTTAAAATTTAAAAACATAAAATCTGAGAGTTTTTATTTCTATTTGTGTGTTGGGCTGCCTGAGAGGGCGGGTCTAAATGCCCCACTCAGCTTACGTCTGATTGGCTAGCCCAGGGCGGGGCCGCTCATCTCAAGGATTACATCCGGTCATGGCGGTGCACGTATTCATCTGTTGTAGGTGAGTCTCGACGGTTTTCACTCTAAATGCACATTTGTCCGAGGCGCAAACTCACGGGAGGACTCAGTGAAAGTATACAGTATATAACTGGAGAGCCATATAAAGTGATTTTCTCCTGTTGCCCAGGACAGTATATATAGCTAATGTTAGCCTTGTTATGCTTCATAAATGCTTGCAGATGCTGCTGCATAGAATGAAATATAAAAACTAAAGTCAGATTGTATAAATTACACTATCACTGTAAAGTTGATTAGCTGAGATGGTAAATGCATCCTGTGAGTCAGTACGAATTGGTGCTATACATGTCTGAATGTTTCTGTGTAACGTTAGATGCTCCAACAGCTATATAATAATAATAACATATAATCTATTATTATAGGTTGTTTTTTTGTTGTGATATAAATTGATTACAAAACAGGTGAAGACACGTGCAGGGACATATATATATAAAAAAACAAAAGATATTATACAGAGAAGCACACTCCCTCATACACATCAAATATGATAAGAACACTTGATTTCCTGGATTATCCTGGAAGGAGTGATGATCCGACCCAAAATGTCCCCTGATGTATATTCTTTGATTATACTGTTCTCAAAATAGTGTCTGTCCACGATTCCCTCAAAGATGACCCAAGGACCTGCAGTGTGTCGCGAAATCTTCATCATATAGGCCTTGAATAGAAAGGCAAATCAAGCTTTTTTTAAAAAGGGGAAACTTTATAAACTTTGTGAAATGATGTCTGCGACAAATTTGTAATTATTTGTCTTGTTGTAAATTCATGAATTGTAAACTCATTGTTAGTTTGTCCTGGCCTGTTGCGGTACAACTGCAATTTAAAAACAGCACCCATAAACTATCTACCTCCAATTCAAGCTGATCACCTGAAGATCCTGACCCTGAAGAGAGGTGTAAACTTCTATATATACATTTGAATAGCAAGACAAGCTGGACACTTGTTAAATTCCACAGTAATAATATAATATAAAAGGGTTTACTCTGCAAGCGCAAAATATGTTTCACACAGTCCGTTTCAACTAGGGCTGTAGGCTGAATAGAATAAAATATATAGAATAGAATATAAAAGTCAGAATTGATTGAAAAACGATCGATGTAATCATTTTCAAAATTCACAACATGTTTTTTATCTAACAAAATATTCTGCTTCAATCCATAGCCTATTTGTTGGCGTTTAGCCTTTCAAAAACAACATTTTCACTGTGGTTTGCTCTCCCACACAAAGGGAGGACGCGCCTGTATTGACCGAGAGGTCTAGCAGCAATCTAACAGCACCATAAATTACATTTATACTACCACAATAACACAAAATCATATTTTAGGGTGATGACATCATAAAATATAACAACAGACATTCAAAGCTTCATTCCAAAACCTCAATAGAAGCTTCGGTAGGCTGCAGGCCTAGTTTCAACTGATTTTATCATTACACTGTATTTATGAAAAAGACAATTTTCTTGGTGGTAAACATGTCAACTTTAACAAATAATTAGGGCTATCAGAGTTAACGTGATAATAACGCGTTAACGCAAATTTGTTTTAAGTAATTTCTTAAACGCACTACTGAAACTTGCGGTTTTTAGGTTATATAGTTTTATAGCTAGAGTGAGGACACTGGTATCATATGAAACTAGAAATCCTGGTTAATCCATCGGTACCAACCAATGTCATATTAACATGTCGTGAAGGAGGCTAAATAACGCTCCAAAGTTGCGCTAAATTTAGGCGAGGAAAAACTGGCATGGCCATTTTAAAAGGGGTCCCTTGACCTCTGACCTCCAGATACGTGAATGAAAATGGGTTCTATGGGTACCCACGAGTCTCCCCTTTAGGGTGTTTTCACATTTCTTTTTAAATGAAACAAACTCAGTCCTCTTAAAGTGGACCAAAAAGGAGACCAACAGAAAAGGGACTCAGTTCTTTTTGCGTTCACATTGTCAGTTCATTTGAAAGAGGACTCAGTTCTGTTTCTGGTCCATTTCAGCTCTGATGGAGCTTCAGTCCTCTCTCTGTTCACTCAGGGAGATAGGGTCCAGGTTGAAAAACACTGAAGTTACTCTTTAAGCCCAGATAAAAGAATCCCTCTAGAGCAGGGCTTCTCCAAGTCCAGAACTAGGTCCGCATCCGGACCAAACGGCAAGTCAATACGGACCCAGCCCATACTTTGCGGATAACGTTGTTAAATTATTAAAGACCGTAGAGTATTGATAAGCTCTGACATTATCGGTTCTTTTATCTGTTCTTTTTTTAATGTTTTGGCATAATTTATAGTTACGCTGCATCTTCTCTGCTCTCTGTGTCGAACGAGTGTCAGCGAACAGCAGATCAGCGAGGCCGCGGAGGAGACAGTGAAGTGAACCAGGGGCCTGTTTCACAAAAGCACCATAAAGAAATCACAGGATAAGAGAGAAAGAAAGGCTTGACCGAGTCTAGTCACTTCATCCCGGCTTAATGCGTTTCACGTAGGCCGAGCTACTGAGTTACTGTCACTTCAACTTAAAAGTGAGCGGTGGAAGTTAATATATTATTTAGGAAATTTACCATAAAGATTAATTACAACCACTAATATTCACAAGGCTAGAATACGACGATACTATAGCCACGATACCATAGCCTATATACTTTATATACTGTATATAACAATGATTAATACATTATGTTTCATACATGCTTACAGTGTGCACTGGACTGATCACTTACTTCTCTTTCTAATTTCCTCAATGTGTTTTTATCTCCAGAATTCGGTTCAAGTCCTGCAGGGTTGTTGTTTTTTTGTGTGGTTTTAAACGTCGACTCTTTTTAAATAAGTCACTTTTTTCATTGATATTTTCACCTCTGCAAACTATATTTGCTTTTTTTAAGTGTGTGCTGTATGCCTACAGACATCTTACAGTTTGTCAATTCTTTAAAACACATATTAATTAGCACAGCAGGAATTGTGAATGGTGTGCCCTATTACGACCATTATTTATATAGAAAGAAAGAAAGCTGGATGCAGCCTACATGTCAGTCTAGTGGAAATACTTATTTAGTCCATAATGGATAAGAAGTCAGTGATGTGGTGCTCATAGAAAACATCATTTTAACAGGACGGAGAGGCAGTGTAGTGAGTGTTACACCATGCACAGTTCCTGCTGTGCAGCACACACTTAAAAAAACATACCGAGGGGATTAGAAAGAGAAGTAAGTGATAAGTAAAATGTACACTGTAAGTATACACAGTAACACGATGTATTAATCATTGCTATTTCTTTCTCCCCCAGCAGACAAGTGATCCAAGAAAATAAAAGGTCAAAAAGGATTGTGGTGTCCTCTCCCTGTTGTTTCATGAATATACAGAAACACTATATGGTTACTGGTCCAGTGAACTTTATCAGCCATTTCTAATCAATAATATATTCATCAAACCTCTATCAACAATATGAACAGCAGTCTTCATAAACACAATATAACCGTAATAATGACTATCACATGAATGATTATAAAAAATAAAAATTAAATCACAACGATATAAAATATGGTATTTTAATGCAGGATAATAAAAATAAGGCTAAATACATACATAAAATGATGGACTAACTGTAAAAAACACTGATTTCTGATCGGAGTGACTGCTGACTGAACAGATAAGACACTAATTAATTAATCAAGGCTAGCAAACTGTAGAGGGAAACGGCTGTATATATATATATATATATATATATAATAAATCTCCATGGTAACGTATGTGCCACTGCTTTCATGAAACCGAGTCAAGGCTAAACCCCCGGCTTAATCCCTGATCTAGGTTTTGTGAAACAGGCCTCCGGTGAGTGAACTTGAGGATTCCTTGAGTTGACGACCACTACGCTTGTTACTGTGAGGGCAATGAAACCGAGTAAAAAGCCAATAATTTATCAATACACTCGTTCAACAAGCATAAACAAGTTAACGTGTAGAAAAGCAGCGCACGTTAGCTCGGCTAATAACGAGTTAGAAACAAAGCTAAAACAAAAGCTGTCTGTCTGAGTAGCGATCACATGACTCACATGACTCCGTGACAAAATAAGGTTACTTTTAGTTTCACGCGGTACATGAACGGTGGTCTCCTGGGTGTAAGCTGAATTTTGAGTAAGTTGAAACACAGAGACAGACAAACATTCACGCTCACATTGAAACGTTAACCTAGCCTGCGTGTCTTTGGGAGGAAACCCAACGCAAGCATGAGAGAGAACATGCAAAACTCCACGCAGAAAGGAACCAGCCGGCCAGCAATCTGGAGCCGACCCACTGCTGCTGGAACCAAAAGATAACTACAAAATTTAGAACTGATTTGTGATAAACCGGAATTATCCCTTTAATGTTACGAACACATGGATTCTTGCTGTCGTATATATAATAACTTACATGAAGTCAATAAACAGAGGTGTCCTTCATGTCCAATTTAGCGTATACTGGCTGTACTTAGCAGTGGAGGCTTTCCAGACATGGAGAAAACTCACATTTCATAATCCTTAGAATTAATCCACACTAGCTATGAAAGGTCAGGGTTCAGAGAAAGGAGATGATGGAGCTATGTTTGGAGAAAACACTGTTGGTGTTTAGGGTGATGAAAGATAATAGCAGGTATCAATGAAGAGTAGATATGATCTCTTCAAAAAATGCTCAGAACCTTACAGAATGTGTCCAGCCATCAACAGCCTCCTCTGTCACTCTTTAGTAGTCGTTTGTCATCAGTGTGTCGTGTTCCTGCCCACAAAAAACTTTTATAAATTTGCAGAAACTCTGTCAATCATTATGTTTTTTTTTCTTTAATACAATTGCACTGATGCTGTTTTAATTTTACTATTTTAAAGTACTTCGTTTTCTTGGTAAGTCAGAACTCCCCCCCTGTTATTAAATGAAGAGAGTTGATGTAGGTAACCTGACCCCAGACCCTTCGGCCCTTTAGTGCCAGTGGACTTTCTGAGTAGCAGAAAGGCATCAACTTTGTCACAATAGAGCTGTTATTTTTGATGTGTATTTGTTGTTGTTTTGATGATGATGATGATGATGATGATGATGATGATGATGATGATGATGACGATGTTATTTTGACCCACTATGCTGTATTGTAACACGATGTTGTTGTGGTGCTCTAGTGGTAAATAAATTATTTAAGTTTCAAGGGAATTCAGTGTTACGTACTTTCTGATGCTTGATTTGTTTGTCTGAAGTTTATATTTAATCTGACGGCTGCAGCGTCTCCTGTCAGCGTCTCCATCCTACACTTGTTGAGTTTTGACTGTGGAAAGCCACAAAGACAAAGGAGAGGCTCGTGTTCCCACCCCGTGATTTGTAGTATAAATCATACTGCAGAGGTTAACTTCTTACCCTTCCTTCTCTTTTGAAAAAGTACACAGATTGTTTTTTTTTACACCTGCACCTGTATCTCTGCCGTTTCTTCTCTGCTGTGAGTCACTCAGTGCTTTAATTTTATATTGTGGGCCTCCAGAGGGTATGAACATCAGCATAAACAAAAGGAAATATGTAAAAAACATGAATATGTGTCTTTCTCTGTCCTCATAACAAAAAGGGCGTGCATGTTCCTGGCTTAGACTGAAGTAAAGCTAGTATGAGTGTCATGGTCTACATAGAGTGTTTCCTGTTTTATTTTGTAATTCGGTCCTCCTGTGTCTTGTCTAGTTTTGCTTCCTGCCTTTGTTTGTTTTCCCGCCTTTTTGTGATTGTTTGCCCCGCCCTGATTCGTTCCACCTGTGTGTAATCTCCTAGTGTATTTAAGCCTGTTTGTTCCCCTCTGTCTTTGTCGGTTCGTCGTCGTTGCCTCCCTGTGTTGCGTGTCACCTGTAAGTAATTCTAGTGTTTGTTTTTGCATTTTCATGTGTTGTTCTTTTCGAGCCTTTAGTGGATGGCATGCCGGACCAGCTGCCTTTTTGTGTTTCTCTGCTAGTTTAAATAAATCTTGAATTATACCTGCGTCATCTCCTCCTCCTCTCTCTGCATTTGCGTCCACCACCTTAAAACCCAGTAAACCTGACAATGAGTCCAGTATCCCAAAGAAATACGTCCACATCGAACGATTCTGCACCCCAAGATTTATGCAGTGCCAACATTTAGAGCTAATGCGGTAAGTAGTGGGCAGGAAGTACAGGTGTGTCGGGACAGGTGGTTGGTGGGACTGTAGCATGTCTCACACAGGCTGGAGTTCATGTCCTATTCCAGATCTGCAAATTATTTTAGCCTTTTATTACCAGTAACCACAACACTAACTTCACTTACTTTAAAGATATACTCTGCCCACACACTAATTTTATTCTGACTTCCAATATCACCTCCTCATTCTTAAATATCACCTCCACATTCCTAAATATCACCTCTACATTCTTAAATATCACCTCCACATTCCTAAATATCATCTCCACATCCCTAAATATCACCTCCACATCCCTAAATATCACCTCCACATCCCTAAATATCACTTGTTTATCCCTAAATATCACCTCCACATCCCTAAATATCACCTCCACATCCCTAAATATCACCTCCACATCCCTAAATATCCACTCACCTCACTCACTTGAAGTTTTCTTACAGACAGATACATGCTGCTATGTGAGGACTGGAACTGATCATGGAGTCTAACCGGTTGTCTTTGGCTTGAATCTTGAATCCAATCAGATTCCTGAGGCTGGTGGAACATTTCTTCTCTATCTGTCTTGCACATATAACCACCACAGTGTGAACTGAGAGGTGAGGTGAAGTCCTGTTGGATGTTGCACAGAGGCTGTGAAGGGCCCTCTGTCCTCAGCCACGCAGCGAGCAGTCCCTGTGTAAGGCCTGAAAATCTGCAGCAGAGGACGGCACAGATTTTCAGGGTGAAAGGGTAAGGCTGTCTCTGGGGAGAAAAGCGATTTGGAGATTTTGGTTACTCAGCTGCAGCTGGCGGCACACAATAACACAGAATCAGAGAGAGGTACTCAAACTGTGACATCAGCAGCCAGCAATGCATTGGCTCCTTTCAGCAGGGAGAAAAATCTCAGAGGCAGAAAGTACATTTTACAGTCTAACCACGTAATGTGTGTGTGTGTGTGTGTGGTTGTGTGTGTGTGTGTGTGTGGGGGGCCCACCAACAGCAAGGGGCCCAGAACCCTCGTGGGGCCCAAAATGCCGGGCCCCACACCGATTATGATTTCAACCAGCTCAGGAGCCTCCCCTGATCTGCCTCTGGCTTTTTTTTCCACTTGTCCCACAAGGTGACAAAGTATGGAAATCTGTGTGTGTGTGTGAAATTTTTGCTCTCGAGCTCCCTCTACAGTTTACAGTTTTACCGTTTCCCTCTACAGTTTGCCAGCGGAGTAGCCGCTGATACACACCGGCGGGGAGTGTGTAACATTTTAACCAATGAGGTGTCCCCTTAAACCTCAGGTGACAGATGGTCTGATACATCCATATAGGCCCAGAGCCGTGAGGATAACAACACAAGAGCTTATGTGAGCAAAAGGTAAGTTTCTTAGGGTTTGAGCCCCGAAGAGGCAGAACCCTATAGGAGTTTGTGTCGGTTTATTACCTCCGCCAAGGCCGAAGGCCGAGGAAGGAGGTTATGTTTTCACCGGCGTTGGTTTGTTGGTTTGTCTGTCTGTCCGTTAGCAGGATTACTCCAAAAGCCCGCGATGGATTTGAATGACATTTTTTGGAGGATTTTGGTGGCGATTTGGATCATGATCCAGATTCAGAAAAAAATTTAAAAATTCATATCCGCCTGAGCATTAAAACCACAGGGTATAACACATGCGCAGTGTAGCTGATGACGCGATGATGACGCATGACCCCGTCTTCTTCCTCCTTCTCAGAGCAGAGAGATACGTGTGTGGGAGCAGCTGGCCATCCGCGGTGAGAAAGAACTGTAGATTCTGCGTTTTTTTACATTAAACTCGGTGAAATTACAGTTGAGTTGGACCAAAGTACACTTGGTGATTGTTGGAAAGAGTAACAACGACGGTTTAAGTGAGTTTTATTTAGTTTCTGTCCAGTTTGAATGAAGTGTTTTACGATGCTCCGCTACGAACAGCTGATCTCAACATGAACAAAATTACACATGGATGATGGCGCCAGCTGAACGGAGAGGGGGGGGGAGGTCTGCGCTCTCCGAGTGCCATTCTAGTTATTATTTGTTATTACATAGCTGTGTTGAATACTCAATTCTGATTGGTCAAACACGGCGTTGCTATGGGCGCAGCTCTGATGTCAGGCTCTGGAGGACCGTTTTTTTGTCAGTAAGTAGCCGTGTAATAAGCGGGATAATCTACAGCTAGCGGGTCATAGTTGTGAAAGAATCCCCGACAGGGCGATGCTGATGTGGACCCCGACCCCAAAGAACGGCTAGCTGTACATTATCCCTTAATTGTCTTATGCCGCGGCTCAAATTGCCGTGAACAAAAGTGGAAAGATTACAGTGTAGAGCATTAGGGTTCTGTATCGGAGCTATTAAGTCAACACCCATTAATGCAGTGTTAATTTAAGCAGGTGTACCTGAGGAACAGCTATTATAATTATCTCAAAATATATACATATGGTTCCAAGAGACAAGAGGGCACAGAGGCATGAAACTCGGGCGGACGGCCCGGGGGCAGAGCAGGGAAAGAGCCGGGAATCTCGAGCGGACGGCTCGGGGACAGAGCAGGGACAGATTGTGGCTGAATCCCAGGCGGAATCGGGCGTGACTGAAACCCAGGTGGAACAGGTGATGGCTGAGGCAACGGCGGCCCAGCCGGAACAGAAGGTGGCTGCGGTGGCTGCGGTGGCTGCGGTGGTTGCGGTGGCTGCGGTGGCGACGGCGACCCAGCTGGAACAGAAGGCGGCTGCGGTGGCGACGGCAACCCAGCCGGAACAAATTGTGGCTGCGGTGGCGACGGCGACCCAGCCGGAACAGAAGGCGGTTGCGGTGGCGACGGCGACCCAGCCGGAACAGAAGGCGGCTGCGGTGGCGACGGCGACCCAGCCGGAACAGAAGGCGGCTGCGGTGGCGACGGCGACCCAGCCGGAACAGAAGGCGGCTGCGGTGGCGACGGCGACCCAGCCGGAACAGAGGGTGGTTGCGGCCCAACCGGAACAGAAGGCAGTTGCGGGCAAACCGGAAGGAGGTGAGGAAGAAAGGAAATGAGGAGGAAAGGAGGTGAGGAGGAAAGGAGGTGAGGAAGAAAGGAGGTGAGGAGGAAAGGAGCTGAGGAGGAAAGGAGGTGAGGAAAGGAGGTGAGGAGGGGAGGAAGAAAGGAGGTGAGGAGGAAAGGAGGTGAGGAGGAAAGGAGGTGAGGAGGAAAGGCGGTGAGGAAGAAAGGAGGTGAGGAGGAAAGGAGGTGAGGAAGAAAGGAGGTGAGGAGGAAAGGAGGTGAAGAGGAAAGGTGATGAGGAGGAAAGGAGGTGAGGAAGAAAGCTAATCTTTATTTAGTTAGCTGTTAGCTAGTTAAATTGGTCTCTAGCTAATTAGACATATTCATCTGATTAGCTTTAGCTTAGATTTAGTTGGGCTGAACATTTAAAAAATATATATCAAGCTGTGATTTTTCTTACTAATATTGTGATTTAAATAGATTATTTTCTATAAATCAATCTCCTGTTTTTCTGCTGATTTGATGGTTTAACGTTACACAGTTACAGAAAGTGCATTTACTCACGTACTTCACAGATTTTAAGTACTTGAGTGTTTTCCTTTCATGCCACTTTATACTTCTACAGCAGAACATTTATACTTCTACTCCAGTACATTTATACTTCTACTCCAGTACATTTCAGAGGGAAAAGTTGTACTTTTTATTCCATTTATCTGCATTTACGCTCTACATTTATCTGACAGCTTTAGTTAGTTACTTTACAAACATATGAAAAGCGACTATTTTTGATTATGTCATTTTTTAAGCAAAATCATTTCATGGTTCCAGTTTCACAAATGTGACGATTTGCTGCTTTTCCTTTTTAATCATTTTATCATATATAAATCTATCTAATGATATAATATGTCATAGTATTACAGTCACAGGGGACATTTTTTTTCTTTTAATACTAAAAGTGCATTTTCCTGATTATACTTACATAATTTTACTGAAGTAACATTTTCAATGCAAGACTTTTACTTGTAACAGAGTATTTTTACAGTGTGGTATTATTACATTTATTTAGGATCTGAATACTTCCTCCAACACTGCACAGTTGTCAACACAATACGTTTTTATTAATAATCACAAACTTGCTTTGTAAGTAGCCTGGGGTAGTTTTTAACAAAAAAAGGGACAATTTTAGCTGTCATTCATATGATATTACATTAGTAGTTTAGTTCATAAATCAAAGATATTCAGTGTTTAAAGTAATCAGCTTGTTTAAGGTGAGACAGCTCAGTTTGTGTTGAACTTTATTGGTATATTTAGTTGTAACAGTTTGACTCTGATCAATAAATGTCAGGTTGTCCTGTATAATGTTAATAATGAATATCAGTGAGATGTTTCTTCAGCTGATAATCATAATTCAGATAGATACTTGGAGCAGTTCTGTTTTCACTCTCTGATCAGCATCACTGTGTTCGTGTTGTTGAGTCTAATTGTCTGATAAATGTTAGTTGTGACACCTACAGTACAGGTACTTATGGCTGAAACCTTGTCTACGTACAGTGCAGGTGAATAACACCTGGCAGGTGTGTTTTTGTTAAAAACAGCAGGAATGTGATGAAGCTGCAGGTGTTGAGAGTTCTTGTTCTTCATCTGTGCTCGTTGTGTTTTTAATGCAGTGGGTTTCTTTGCTTCATGGTGTCAATAGTTGACCTCATATCAGTCACACTTATGTAAATACAGACAGTAGAAACTGGTTTATCAAGACAATCTTGTTGAACAAATGTTAAATCTAATGTGTGTCCGTTCACTTTCCTCTGTGACAGGACTACATATATCTAGAGTAATGTAATTGTAATATTGATATTTTACACTAGTGGCCAGTTTGTTCAGGATTTGCACAATTCTTTTTAAAATGCTTTACTGATTTAATTTTAGGTGTTTAAACTATTTTCTTGTCAGCAGCTCAGATGTGGAGGAAGAGGAGCTGCAGGTGGAAACACTCAAGGATATTGTTATCAGCTAGTTTTCCCTAACATAGTCACTTTTTGAATGACATATAAACATTTAAACTTTATACTGCATGATCATCTTCTCAGTCAGGCTAGGCATTAGACTGTTTCTTTAGTCAATCTGAAACTTGATAGTGTGACACGAAAATAAAAATACATTATTGTTAAAGTTACTCATTAACGATAAGCTTCTACTAATTCTGAAATACTGACGTGAAATTCAATAAACTAGTAACTTAAACATTTGACTGGTAGAGAATTTGGGATTATATTTTGAAATCCAGGTTGCTGGATATTACTTATGTCTTTTCTGTTTTTGTAAAAATAAAAAAAGCTGAAACATTAAATAGTGGAAGGAACATATAAAAATAACTAATAAGATATTAATATAATACATTTCAAAATGTAGGTTCTTGTACTAATTGAGCAAGGAAGATATGTAATTTCTGGCTACTATGTTTAGATCATGAAAAAGACTTGCAACTCAGAAATGTTTTTATTGTGCAACAGAAATGATATTTTTTCTTCCAGATGTTCAGAAAAATCTTAGTCATATAATTCTGAAAAAAAAAAAAACTATAAAAGCACATTACTATTTAACTAAACTGATTTATTGACATGATTTAAACATAAAAATGAGATAACATTGGACCAAAACTCATTTTAATTCAACCTGTCCAAGACAAAAGAGATTCTCATGAACACATTGTGTTAAAAAGCTGATTTGTGTGAGTAACACACACAACACTGGTAGATAAACTCTGTGGTCAAAGTTTTCCAGTAAATGGAGAGGGGAGGAGCCACACTGACTATGTGATGTAAGAACATAAGAACAGGGAGGGAACCCTGTAAGTGAAAGAGTTCAGTCTGTTAGCTCAGAGTCCATTTTGATTAAACAGCACAGAGGAGTGACATCGGAAAAATGAAGCAGGGTGAGTGTTAATCAAACATTTTATTATGTTACTGTTAAAGTCTCTGAGTCAGTTTTGTCCCTGTGGACTGTAGAGGAGAGAAATGTTAGAATGAACTCAACAGCTTGATTCATCTGTGAACACAAAGTCGTGACTGGCTGAATAATACTCATTAAACCTGCTGTAACCCAAGAACACAAGCAGAGATGGAGGTGGAGTGCTGGGTGGTTTTATTGTTCTGTATACTGTGTTTGTGCGTTAGAGAGAGAGGTTGTGTGTTACTTCCTGTTCTCTCAGTCTTACCTGTGACTCGTGCACAAACTTGTTTACTTTCCTGTTTTACCTGTCAGACTGACTTCAGATCAGAAGATGATTGACTGTGTGGAGGAAGAGGAGGACAAAGCAGAGTCTCTAGTCTCCGGCTGTCTGTCTATGAAGAGTGACTTGTCCATGTGGACTCCTCCAGAATTCAGTAATGAACCTGAACCCTCAAATACAAAGTAAGAGACTGTTTTTACTGTAAGCTGACCTGATGGATGAGGATGATGATGATGATGATGATGATGATGATGCATTGAGGATGAAGACTAAATGTTCTGCTAAAAGATTTATATTCCTGATGCAGAACTATTAGTGCAGATACTGTTTCAAACTAAG
>CAKAOK010069708.1:10012-32815 GCA_916701675.1 Sebastolobus altivelis | reverse complement strand
ATTTCATCAAAAAACGTCATAGTATAGTATGTCGAAAAATTTCATCAAAAAACGTCATAGTATAGTATGTCGAAAAATTTCATCAAAAAACGTCATAGTATAGTATGTCGAAAAATTTCATCAAAAAACGTCATAGTATAGTATGTCGAAAATATTCGTAAAAAAATGTCTTAGTATAGAATGTCGAAAATTTTCATGAAAAAAGGCATGTATAGTCTGTCGATTAATTTGGTCGAAAAAAAACTCATTTTAAAATTTCGAAAATTTTCATGAAAAAAGTCATACTATAGCATGTCGAAATATTTCAACAAAGAACGTCATAGTATAGTATGTCGAAAAATTTCATCAAAAAACGTCATAGTATAGTATGTCGAAAATATTCGTAAAAAAACGTCATAGTATAGTATGTCGAAAAATTTCATCAAAAAACGTCATAGTATAGTATGTTGAAATATTTCAACAAAAAACGTCATAGTATAGTATGTCGAAAAATTTCATCGAAAAACGTCATAGTATAGTATGTCGAAAATATTCGTAAAAAAATGTCATAGTATAGAATGTCGAAAATTTTCATGAAAAAAGGCATAGTATAGTCTGTCGATTAATTTGGTAGAAAAAAAACAGTTTAAAATTTCGAAAATTTTCATGAAAAAAGTCATACTATAGCAGTCGAAATATTTCAACAAAGAACGTCATAGTATAGTATGTCGAAAAATTTCATAAAAAAACGTCATGGTATAGTATGTCGAAATATTTCATCATAAAACGTCATAGTATAGTACGTCGAAAAATTTCATCAGAAAACGTCATAGTATAGTATGTCGAAGTATTTCATCAAAAAACGTCATAGTATAGTATGTCGAAAAATTTCAAAATTTTTGATGAAATTTTTCGACATACTATACTATGACGTTTTTTGATTAATGGCCGTGTAAAGGAAATTCTGTTTTGTTTCTAAACACATTATAAATGTTGGAATATAATGTTTGAAAACATGTGCAAAGGCTGTGAAAATTGTCGTACTGGATTGTGGAGTTAGACTGTAAAACTGTTTTTGGCCACCTCTGTGTTCAGGATTTTGTGGGAGGGGCTAAATACCGACTTGATGACGCGCCAAAGTCATCTCTAACGTAGCTCTGCCCATCTTCACAAACCTCAAAGCCAAATAGAAACACGGACTAAAGATAAGTTATATTGACTAGCTCAGTCGATAGTGTGTTCCTCATGTTAATATGATCGTGTTTTCAAATCCCGCTATAACCGTTGACATTTTACATCACTGTTTTTGTTCTGTATTGTATTTTTATGATTGTAATCCATCCCATGTCCTATGTGTATTTATTCCGGGCGGGGGGCGCTGTAAAGCTCCGCGGCCGCGAGCCACCCTCGCCCTGAGCCTTTCCAAGCCGACCGACCGCCTCGGATGAAATGCGCCCGGCGGAGGCCAGCCAGCGCCGGGGAGAGGAGATCCGCGACATGATCCTCCCACTCCAAGCGGCCGTTCCTAACCGAGTGGAATCACCCGGGGAAATGCGCGACGGGAGCCGTTACCGGCTCACAACGTCTACGGGCTGAGCCCATGGATGTATTAAAAGGCTGAGCCTCGATCAGAAGGACTCAGGCCACATTTCCCCAATCCGCACGTCGGACGGCGATCATGGATGTATTAAAAGAAAAAAAAGGCGGTTCGGCGCTGGGCTCTTCCTTGTTTACTCGCCGCTGTGTTGTTTCAGCCGTTGATGTAGAGAGAGGTGTCAGGTTTCAGCGCCCTCAGTGGCCACGCCCCCAGCGTCTCAGAGCAGAGAATAATGAGGATTTTTACATGATTTTGAAAGCTAATTTTATATACTTGGCGATTTTTTTAATCATTCAAATTTGGCTGGGTGGTTAGTAACACATTTTTCTGTGGTGTGATAAACCCAGAATGTATATTTATTTTTGCTTTACACGGACTTTAAGGTGCTGCATTATTAGCAGTAACGTTAGCCCTTTAATCTCTTGTTTAATCCACTTTTTGTTACCACTTTTAGCATTAGAGTTTTACTTGGAAAGTAAACTGACCATTGAGTTTAACTAGTAAACAAGTCTAGCATGTGAAACACAGTACAATAACATCTAACAGGAGCTTCTTAATGTGTTTTGTTGGAGCAGGAGTTTCCTACAGAACATAAACCATGCAGACCAGTTTGTAGCCAGTTAAGCTAACAGGCTAGCTCTCTGCTAACACTGCTGAGTTTACTCACAAATACCACTTTTATAAGCATATAAAGGTTATTCTCCACTTTCAAAACATTTACCTAACATCATAAAGATTCATTAATCACATTCAGTGGGCTGATAGACCAAACTAACCTGGAGGAATCATGAGGGAGAAGCTTTAGTTGTTGTCAGCTAACAGCAGCATCTATAGGTGAAGACTGTTTCAGAGTTACTGCCTCCTGCTGGTCTGGAGGATCAGACACTGATACACTTTAAATAGATAAACTGAGTAGAAAAGTTAATTTTACATCAAAAGTAGATTTTCTTTATTGTTCATCTCGGTTTAAATTTGTCTTTAGCTTCTCCCAAGGTTTTGTGGTAATTTTATAGTTTTTATTTTTAATACTTATTTTATTTATCATCATCATTATAGTGTTTTATTTTATTTAATCAACATTTAACATTTGCTGATCATTATTATCTCTTTTAATCTATTTTATTTTATTAAAATTTTATTATTTTAATACAATCTGCTTATTTTGTGTAGTTTCATAATTTGTATTTATTTATTTTTATTGATATTTTTTATTTCCTTGTATTTTAATTTATCTTTTATTATCTTAAATAACCCATCTCTTATTGCTTTCTTATTCAATGAACTTTTTATATTGGTTGTTTTGGTGTGCATTAGTCTATAAATCCATTTTTAACACTCTATATTTTTGTCAATCGTCTGTACAGCACTTTGAATTGCATTTGACTTGTTTGAAAGGTGCTATATAAATAAAGTTTGATTGATTGAAGGTTTGATTATGAAAAAATAAGAGGGGGGATGTTTTTTAAACGTTTTTATTCATGAAAATAAATCACAAACCACAGTGAGCCTATAGTATATATACGATGAAGCTTCTCAAGGCTATTTCTTGCAGTTGTTAAAGTAACATTTATAGATAATAGATATAAATATTAACTTAAATAAAAGAATTTCTGAACTTGAACTCAACCACTGTATGCCACTGCTTGATGTGCAAATGGTTAATCATCCAACAAATTGTTCTATGATAAGCAAGTTTAATATTTCATAGCTTGCACTGCACATTCATTTTGTTGCTGTCAATCGGTTAAAATAGTTAATCGCCAATTAATCGCACATTTTTTATCTGTTCAAAATGTACCTTAAAGGGAGATTTGTCAAGTATGTAATACTCTTATCAACATGGGAGTGGACAAATATGCTGCTTTATGCAAATGTATGTATGTATTCATTATTGTAAATCAATTAACAACACAAAACAATGACAGATATTGTGCAGAAACCCTCACAGGTACAGTATATGTATGTAGTATGTATATGTATATGTAGTATATGTACTTACTTATATATAATAAAAATATATAAATAGATAAATAAATAAATAATATAAAAAATAAATAAATAGATAAATAAATATAAAAAATGTAAATGTAAAATCAAAAATACATATAAAAAACTCGTGGGTACCCATAGAACCCATTTACATTCACATATCTGGAGGTCAGAGGTCAAGGGACCCCTTTGAGTTTGGAGCATTTTTTAACCTCCTTCATGACAAGCTAGTATGACATGGTCGGTTATCGCGTTAACTTTGACAGCCCTAATACATGTGACTAATCACAATTAAATATATAATATTTCTGCTAATAGATCCCCCTGAAATGTTACACACTGGTCCTTTAAGTTTTCTTGGATGCTTCCCCAGCGTCCTCATTTACAGACGACACTGTTGCAGTGAATTATGGGCTGTTCACTGTGAGAAGTCTACAGGGTTGCAGACTTGCTAAAAAATCCTCGGGGGGGAAGTCTGCAGAAGTTCATGCCAGAGCCTTTAAGCACTTGCTGATACTGCAGTGAGACAGTCTAAAGCCTCTGTAGACGCTGCTGCTGTCAGTCCAGACAACGTTAGCAAATCACAGCTTCTGCTCTTCTCCTCCTTCCACCATCACTACATCCTCTCTGCTACCAGCCAGATCCACCATCACTACATCCTCTCTGCTACCAGCCAGATCCACCATCACTACACCTCCTCTCTGCTACCAGCCAGGGTGTCTGATGAAGGAGAAGGAGTCTAGTAGAGGAGTGGTGAGGGGGTAGGAGAGGTGATTTACAACAGTCCAGATGTTGGCTATTGATCAAGTGATCACAAATATACTGTATGTTATATCTATATTATTTTTCACTCAATAGCTTTTGTGTGTCTTCAAGTTTTCCACTGCTTAAAGTGCAGTTTTCATTTAAATTGCATTGACATTTACCTTTTTTTTACCTAAATGCATTGTTTGTAACCTTAAAGATGTCCTTCTTTAACCCCTTTTTAACCAGAACCCACTTCATATCTGAGACAGTGTCACACATGAGTACGTTAAAATGCTTAAAACAACCTGTTTTTTCTAAATAGAGACCTGTTTAAATCATGCAGATAATGAGTGGTGAAGTTCACCCCCATTGAGCAAATTGCTTCGCAAGGCATTGTGGGATATCAGGTGACACGGGACTGACCAGCTTCGCTTATGCAAATGAAATTCGTCTAAGAAATTCCAAAGCGATTTAACTAAAAATATCCAAACAGAATGCTGCATTCAAATTTGGAATATTGTCATATTCGGAATAATAATAAGTGTGCATGTAAACGTGTCCATTGTTGAACTACGGTTGCGTCCGAAATTAATACTACAACTTTTTTCTCTTAAACTTATGACTTTATTCTCGTAATATTACGACTTTTTTTCTTGTAAAGTTATGACTTTATTCTCGTAATATTATGACTTTTTTTCTCGTAAAGTTATGACTTCATTCTCATAATATTACAACTTTTTTCTCGTAAAGTTATGACTTTATTCTCATAATATTACCACTTTTTTTTCTCGTAAAATTATGACTTTATTGTCATAATATTACAACTTTTTTCTCGTAAAGTTATGACTTTAATCTCATAATATTACAACTTTTTTCTCGTAAAGTTATGACTTTACTCTCATAATATTACGACTTTTTTCTCATAAAGTTATGACTTTATTCTCGTAATATTACGACCTTTTTTCTCGTAAAGTTATGACTTTATTCTCGTAATATTATGACTCTTTTTCTCCTAAAGTTATGACTTTATTCTCGTAATATCATGACTTTTTTTCTCGTAAAGTTATGACTTTATTCTCATAATATTAGGACTTTATTTCTCTCAATCTTATGACTTTAGTCTCATAATATTACGACTTTTTTCTCTTAAACTTATGACTTTATTCTCATAAAACTACAAGTTTTTTCTCATAATCTTCTGACTTTATTCTCGTAATATTACGACTTTTTTCTCGTAAATTTATGACTTTATTCTCATAATATTACGACTTTTTTTCTCGTAAATTTATTACTTTACTTTCATATTACGACTTTTTTTCTCAAAAAGATATGACTTTATTCTCGAAATCTCAGATTTATTTTTTTCCCTCAATGTGGCCCTAATACTCCGTCATAGGACATAGTTAATTCCCCTAAAATTGCTAAAATAAATAAATAAATAATAAATAAAATAGGAACCAAGAATGAGGGAGTAGTGGAGGAAACAAAAGGTAAAGTAGAGGAGGTAGAGGAGGAAAGGAGGAGGAGGAAGTGGATAAGAAGAGGTAACGGAGTAATTGGTGATATTGTGCAAAGGAGCACTGAGTGGAGGAAGAGAGGATATAGACGGATGATGGTAGAAGACATGTTTTAAAATGTTAACAGTCCATCACATGTTACTCTACTTCCTCCTTTCTATCTGTGTATAAAACCAGAAAATGTCACATTATAAAACAGTAAAGCAGCAGGGGGCGCTACAGAGACAGTCTGTCGAAGCTCAACTCTTTCCTACAGTATATATATTTATATATATATATATATATATATATATGGTGTTTTTACTGAGGTGAAACATGCTGCTGTTTGGAATTGTAATTTCCCCCGTGGTGGAGAAAATGATTAATGTCTCAATTTGCTCCATCTGAGAGTCTCCTGCTGCTTCGTCCAGTTTTACTGTGTCAGTTTGTCTTTCTGTCTTTGTGTATGCGAGTCACGCTAGTATGTGTGTGATGTCTGTCTGTCCGTCTGCGCATGTGCATGCAAGTCATGCCTGTGTGTGTGTGTGTGTGTGTGTCTGTCTGGTGTGACCTGCCTCGCTGTCACGCAACTGCTCTATGTGTGTGTGTGTGTGTGTGTGAGACCTTAATACGAGCTGATCAGTTCGGTCGCCAGGGAGTCTGGACGTCTGCCAGAGAGACAGAGGGAGGGAGGAACACTGAGTGATGTTGGGAGAAAAGACTGAACGACAGAACGAGAGATACTATGAGAGGAAAAAGGGAGATAAAGGAAGAGTTAGAGAGGAGCGTATGGGAGGTAGAAACAGAGGGATGAAGAGACAGAGAGGCTAAAGATTCATACTTCTGACTGTCAAACAAAATGAATCCCTCCTCTGTTTCTCTCTCCATCTCATTCTCTTCCTCCATCTTTATTATTATTTAATTTTTCCTTCTTCCTCCAAGCCCCCAGGAAGAGCAGTCGGTCGTTGATGACAATTTTCGTAGTGGCCAGACGGTGGTACTGCAACTTCCATGTCCGTGTTTTAAACGCACTAATAGCTGAATCCACAGTTATTTACCTTCCTCCGTTCATGTGAATGAGATCCAGACTGAGGCTGGAGCGAGGGCTGGGAGGAGGAGTTAGCAAGCTACTGCTCCTGCTCTACGGGCCCAATGGATGCAGAAGATCGCCAGAAAATCCGGGTACTTTTCCCACTCGGAAGTCGAGCCATTTAAGCTTCATGCCCCGCTGAGCAACTTTCATAGGAATGAACGTGAGCCTCCAACGCTGTATTCAGTTCTCTTTATTTATCCATGTTCTCCTCCCCTGTGGTTGTTTTTTGGCTGGACTGAAGACGGCCAGACAAACAAACACAAAAGTCTGTCACACATCAGACCGGCACATACGGGTACTTCGCAAAAAAAGTCAAGGCCACGCCCCCTTTTTGGGGAAAGCAAACCGAAGATCCCAGTGTTGGAGTTTCCTCGTTGGCCGCTGCTCTTTCAAAATGAAAATGTGGGGAGCAGTCCTTTATGCAAATGAGCCCGTCCAGCGCGACACATCTGGCTCACGAAACTTGAACCAAGCTGTGAAACTAGGCGATCTAGTTCTAAAAATGAAACGAGACTCAGCAGTGGCATCGCCTATTTCTCGCTTAAAATATTTTCAGAAGTAGAATTTGGTGGATTGTTAAGACAGAATAACAAAGGTTGCATCCGAAATTCCACAGTATATATATACCATTTTAGTATGTCCTAAGCCTTAGTATGAAACCAATAGCACGCGAATTGCATATTATTTCTGATGAAATATTACAGTATGCAACGCTGAACACTACGGCGGCATAAATATCCCACGATCGAGCCCACATGACATGCGGTGCGCTCTGCACTGTGTTCATCTCGGGGCGTGGGCATTGCGCCCTGAAAAATAGGCGTTTGGGAACGCTCACACATGGATGGCGTCGCTCCCGCGCTTCAGCGTGTTTCAGTGCGTTTCAGTGCGCCTGCCACGCGTCTACATTGACAACAATGGATTTGAGGGCACAAAAAACGTGGCATGTGTACGGCCCCTTAGCCATTAGCTCCTTAGCCATTATCACGCTGGCAAAGCTGCGTAGGAGCTGTAGTCTCTGTTGTCTCTAACATAACATTACCACTATAAATTAAACTAAAATGCATACAAATAAAAACAATGAAAGCATCTAATGATGGAGTTAAACTATTTTATTGACAGCTGGAATAGAATAACAATACACCAAATTGTGCATTTACTCAACAATATAACAGTTTGCCAAAGAATCTGCAAATATACTTGTGTTTTAAACAGCCTGATCTCACAGAAATACGTGAAATGACCATGACCTGTTAACAGCTCAATACGTGTTGGTGGCACGGAAGGTGTTAAAATTAGGTTCTGGCAGCACAGAAACAGTGGTTTTAATCAAAGTTCATGTAGGGAGGTGTTCGAGCTGGACGGGTGGGTCAAAGACGGGACTTTCACCCAGGTGATCGGTGTTTGTGATCCGTGTGAAAAAACAAGTCAATGTTGAGCTATTTTAAATTACGTAGGCTACATACGAAGTTACGTAACAAATGTAGTTCTTTTACCTCAAACCATGATGGTTTCTTTCCTAAACCTAGCGATGTAGTTTTTGTTGCCTAAAGCTAACGTTAAGTTGTTTAAGCTAACAACGTAGTATTGTTGCATAAACCTAACATTAAATTGTTTAAGCTAACGATGTAGTTTTGTTGCCTAAAACTAACGTTAAATTGTTTAAGCTAACGACGTAGTTTTGTTGCCTAAACCCAACGTTAAATTGTTTCTGGGGTCACAGCATGCAGTTTTAACACATTCCGTGCCACCACCACGTTATGCGCTGTTAAGAAGTCGTGGTCGTTTCACGTATTTCTGTGAGATCACGTTGGATTTAAATGACAGTGCGGTGAATAAAACTAAAGTTGCACCACTTCGTCAGTCTTCTGATAAACATTCAGGTCCTCAAAGGCAGTAAAACACGAGCAACAAATGGAAAGCAACGCAGATGGGCATTTGCTGCTTAATGCTTTGCTAACATTAGCTTATGCTAACATTTGGTGACGCTAATCTACAGATATCCTTAAATGGCTACGTGATCAGTCAGTCAGTGTCTGACAGCAGAAGACTGAAGGGATGAACATGTTTAACCAGAGGAAAATAATAATATACAGTATGCTTGGAGAACCTTCCCTGGATAAATTCTGAGGAAAACTGATTTTCCATCAGCATTGCTTCCAAAAGTTGCCCATATCACATGTTCCTGACAGCTTGAGAAGGCTGTAAAACTCTCTTCTAGAATCCCAAAACCAAAACATCACCTTCCTGTACGTATTGTTCAGTATAGTCGGGCAGCTAAGCTGAAATACTGTACATTTTGTGATAAAAGCAACACATTTGGTGCAGATGTAGGTTTATATGTTATGAAAAGATATAGATATCGGGGCGCTGCAAATTTGGCCACTGAGGGCCGTGGCAGCCATTTTTCAAAATGGCCACCAAATAG
The DNA here is from genome assembly GCA_916701675.1 of Sebastolobus altivelis. NCBI lineage: Eukaryota > Metazoa > Chordata > Actinopteri > Perciformes > Sebastidae > Sebastolobus > Sebastolobus altivelis. The sequence goes on along the minus strand of CAKAOK010069708.1, from coordinate 23,486 downwards.
ATGCTAAAAATTCCTAAATGTTGCAGAAAACAGATTTTATGACTCTTGATGATTTCCAAAGTGTGTATCAGAATATCACAGACATGTTTTATTACATCTTTATTTTTTAAGGGTGCTTTTTAAAACCGTTTTAACCTGAGAAAAACGAGAAAACCAAATAAAAAGGACATGGTCACTTCAAGGTCAAACTCCGCCCCCGAGCCTTCATGATAGAATGATCTTGCCGTTCTATAGACGGGTTACTGTGCAACATCATCGCAGAGATGCAGATAATAACAGGACCAAATATCCAAGACTCCACTTTTATATTAACGTTATATCTGTTAAGGAATCGCTGAGGAAAATGTGTCTGGCGGCGTCCATCAAGAGGGACTCACGTAACTTGAACTCCGACCGGAGGGTCAACCAAACAGACCCTGGTCTCCCAAAGTCACATCACACTTATGTCTGATCTAACGTTACCCATTTCATAACAGGTGATAATAATAAACAAATCTGTAATACTAATACGTCATGTGATAATGGTATCTGGTGGTCGGACTCTGCAGGGGTCTAGTATAGTCAACAAGAACGTAAAAACAACGTGAAATCTACGGTTGACTACTATCTTGTGACCGGCTGCCAAAGCGGTTTTGCCCAATGAATGCGCACACACCAAGTAATGTTTGTATATTGGTTGTCATTGTAATTATCATTGTCACGAAGGTCACCACCTTTTATTTTGTTTTCGTGTTTTTCTCAGGTTAAAAGCCTTTAAAAATCACCCTTAATGAATAAATAAAGAAAACAACATGTCTGTGATCTTCTGATATCTGATCTAATCAGTTTGAACACACCTTGGAAATCATCAAGAGTGATAAAATCTTTTTTCTGCAACATTTATTAATATTAAGCGCCTATTGGGCGGCCATTTTGAAAAATGGCTGCCACAGCCCTGAGGGGCCAAATTTGCACTGCCCCGATATCTATATCTTTACATAACGTATAAACCTACATCTGCACCAAATGTGTTGCTTTTATCATAAAATGCACAATTGTTATGCTTAACTTCCCCGCTATAGGGGCCTTCGGATGGTTTAGAGATGAGAATTTAAGGCTGTGAATGCTGTTGATAAAATGAGTTTTTCATTCATCATTGGAGAAATAAAAGGAGGATTTCTTGAGAAGATTTGGGGTTGAAGCCCAGATGAGTTTACACCAATGTGTGATTAAATGTGAACTCACAGAGGAAGGTGAGCAGTAATTTAACCAGGAAATGTTGTTGAGAAACACAAGTTTCAAAACTCCACTGGGTTCACCCCCAACCTAAAAACTGTATTCACTGGAGGTAAAGTGGGACGCTTTGAATGAGAGGATCTACCAGATGGCGTGTGGAGGAACACTTTCATGAGGTTTGGGTTGAGGAAGGCCTCTAAGGGAAAAAAGTTTGGGAACTGCAGCACAGCAGACCAGAGGAGATGTGTTGCTTTTGGGATCCAGCAGCCGGCGTTTCATAACAGCCACAGAGGAGCTGCATCTACCCTTCATCCTCCCACTCCTCCTCCTCCTCCTCCTCCTCCCCCCCGGAGAGAAAATGGTATGATATGTGTCTAGAAATGTACACACTGTCACTCCAAAAGAAAATGACACACACAGTGCTCTCTTTCGTTGTAATCAGTAAAACCCCATGTACTTAAGAGGAAGAAGATATGGACAAACACAGGTAACAGAAGTTTCTCTTTTAAAGAGCTTCAAAGGGATTTTCTACCCCAGATTCACTTCTTCGGTTGATCTTCTGCAAAAAACAGACGGAAACTCTTTGTGTGACTAATTAGGGTTACCAGATAGGCCATCCTTAAACTCCACAAAATCCAAAAGGTTTCTGCCATTTTGCATCAATTCAGGCTGTTCTCCTACACCGTTCGTAGCTATACCTACGAAAAGTAATGCGCTGTAAGTGTATATATCCCACAATTCGTATGTAATCGTGAACCAGGAAGTATAAAGAGTGACAAACGCCTCGTAGGGAGGAGGTCGGGGGTGGATGGGTGGGTCAAAAAACATCGGAATTTCGGTGTCCGTACCCCCATGTGAAACCAGAAGTCAACGTATACTTAAGTAACGCAACTTCCGTAGGACGCTTACAGTTCTGGCTGTTTCACATTGTTTGCGTGTTCCTCCTGTGTTTTTGATTACCTCAACATATCTTCTGTTGTCCTTATAAGTTAATGTTAAAATTGTGCATTCACATTGAGGAAAATTCTTTTGGAACCGACGGTTGCACCTACTTGAAACCGTGTAAGTGCTACTACAATAGTTACGTTATTGTGTGCATGTAAAGGTAGCACAGAGAGCTGGAATGCTAACAAGGTTCAGCCTGTTCTCCTACGCCGTTTGTAGCTATACCTACGAAAAGTAATGCGCTGCAATTCGTAAATATCCCATAATTCGTATGTAATCCACGTAATCGTGAACCAGGAAGTATAAAGAGCGACAAACGCCACATAGGGAGGAGATCAGGGTGGATGGGTGGGTCAAAAAACAGTGGCGTTCATGTCCCGTGTGAAACAACGTTGACTTATTTGTCACGTAACTTCCGTACTTACTTACTTAATAATGAACTAATTCCCAGTGATTTTCAAATAGTATTTTTGCTTGGAATGCACATCCCTAGTTGCTGGACGTTCGTAGGAAAACGCACGAAAAACGAAGAAGAACTTTTCGTAAGATATCATACGAAAACCGTTGTATGAGGATACATTGATCAACGATAGCTAAAAGTGCACCAACGGCCACACATACATGCACAAAATAATGTTGTATGTTAAGCAGTAAGGACAGTTAATGTGAATGATGCACATGAACTAAATTACTGGAGGTGCAACAGCATTGTGAAATTAACCTCAAAATAACATCCTGGCAATGCTCGATAGGAGTCGAGACTCAAAAGTCGCCCAATGTTGAGAAAACTTGTGGTAAAAGCAACAATATACGCTTATCATTCTGTATGAAACACAACTGTCCCAAGAGTTTTCTCTCTGTATCTTGGGTGATGACCCCTTATGGTGCCGTAAAACTGAGTAGTACTCATGGAAAACGTCTGGTTTTGCAGAAGATCAACCTTAAAGGTAGTTCGGGAAAAAAAAGGACCTCATCAGGACTCCAGTACAGTTCTTACAGATGGTGCAGATGGCTAGATTGCGAATGTTCTTTTGTTTTCTTCCATTTTACTCTATTGATTGAAACCACAAAGTAGCATTATGTGCATTCAAACACCAATAAATAAAACAACAGTGTGATTTTTCTAAGTTTAGAAAATAAGTCTTGTTAGGAAACAGGACAGAATATTTAGAGTATCTACTCTGCAAAATTTTTTTTTTTTTGCTCAGTTTGTTGAATTAATCCCACCACCAAGGGGTGGGGAGAATACACAAATAGTCAATATCAGTATATCAGAAATTCATTAAGAACATACGCAAATATAATCATTTCCATACAGTAGATGACACTTAAATAACTTTGAGTAATGGGTTGAAATGGTGACACTGTAAAACTTTTTTTGCGTCGTTTTGATTACTTTAAGTGACAATTCTTAGTCCTTAGCCCTGACAAAAATGTACATCGGTGTGTTTAAGGCCTCTACTTACATTACAATTGATAGTAGTACATAATTAACATCAATGTGGCAGACACAATCAAAATATGGGTGAATGGAAAAAAAAAAAGTACATTTTTGGTGCTGAATATGTCAACATCTATTAGCTCATTCGTTTGCCTTCAGAGTTACAAAAAACAGATTCAGACGGGTGAACAAGAAGCTTCTGATGAGCAAAATTACACAATCAAGTTTTAATCAACAAACATTAATTACTCTTAATCCTGATGGCAATGTGGGCATATAGTTTGTCTCTCGCCCAAACAATTAGAGAATAGCATCTTGCAGCTGTAGCCATCATAGAAAACCCATCATTTACTGCTGGCTCGCCAAACCGTTGTTCAGCCCGGTCGCACAGCAGTTCGGCAAATAGTCCCGAAATGTAATGTATTGATTCGTGTACATACTGTAGACACAAATTTCACTTTTTTTGTCACGTAACTTCCGTACTTAAGTTATGGCACTTCCCGGCGTTATTTTAACCCAAATTGCGATCTTTTCTTAAACCTAAGTTGTTTTGTCACGTAACTTCTGTACTTAAGTTACGGCACTTCCCAGCGTTATTTTAACCCAAACTGCGATAACCTAACTAATTAGTTTTTGTCACTTAACTTCCGTACTTAAGTTACAGCATTTCCGGAGTTTTTTTAACCCAAACCGCGATCTTTTCCTAAAGCTAACAAAGTAGTTTTTGCCACGTAACTTCCGTTCTTAAGTTACGCCACTTCCGGAGTTGTTTTAACCCAAATTGCGATCTTTTGCTAAACCTAACTAGTTTTTGTCACGTAACTCCCGTACTTAAGTTACGCCACTTCCGGTGTCGTTTTAACCCAAATTTCGATCTTTTGCTAAACCTAATTAAGTAGTTTTTGTCACGTAACTTCTGTACTTAAGTTACGCCACTTCCGGAGTTGTTTTAACCCAAACCGCTATCTTTTCCTAAACCTAACTAAGTAGGTTTTGTCAAGTAACTTCCTTACTTATATTACGCCACTTCCGGAGTTATTTTAACCCAAACCGCTATCTTTTCCTAAAACTAAGTAGCTTTTGTCACGTAACTTCCGTACTTAAATTATGCCAATTCCAGAGTTATTTTAACCCAAACGGCGATCTTTTCCTAAACCTAACTAAGTAGTTTTTGTCACGTAACTTCCGTACTTAAGTTACAGCACTTCCCGGCGTTATTTTAACCCAAACTGCGATCTTTTCCTAAACCTAACTAAGTAGTTTTGTTGCCTAACCAAGTCAGTGTATTCCTAAGCCTAACTGAGTAGTTTTATTTTGAAAAGACTGGATTGTAACAGAAATTGACGAAGAAATTGCACGAAAAATACGTTGAAGAAAGTCGTGCTGAGCGTCACAAAAAAAAAATTCTTGTCTATGTACACGAATCAAATTTCGTGACTATTTCGTGAGCTGCCGTGTGACGGTGTTGCATTGTTGCCGTGCTGCTCCACCCTTTAGTGGAACATGTTTTTTTTAGCTTTTAAATGAACAATCAGCTCTTTGTTAATGTTGTTTAATGCTTTATAAAGTATCTGTTCACTTAATGTTGCAGCTGCTACTGTTAGATGTTGATAGAGTGGGAACTTCTATGACGGTTACCGCTGCACCTTTACATTTCTAACTGTCTTTGAGACAAAATCTATCATGCAATATTACTTTTGTTTCAGCCTTCTTGCACAAAAAGTAATTTCTTAACTTCTTCTGCTTTTCGGTTGCTGATAGAAAATTTAAGTGTAAACTTTCCTCTTTCATTGGTCCTTAATTGGGAATTCAGCCCTCAATATATGTTTAAATTTTGGCACAAAAGAACATTGACAAAAACACATTCCTTGGGTCACAGTAAGAGGACTTAATTCATTTTAAATATATTTATATTTATATATTATATAATTGTATATTTGACAACTTTTCTAATATAACCTCATTTTTAAAAACAGTCCCCTTTTGTTTCTAACTACCAGGCAGTCATTAATTATTAGATTAAAATCCATGCTACTCAATGTCATTTTAGGTCGTGAAAAATGATCCCGCATTTTTCAAATCAGAAATTTTTATGTTACATAAGGGTTTTATATATTTCAGCTCCTTCTGAGATTATTCACCACATGACACTCCCTGGAATAAGTTATGGAAAAAAACAAACATGAATGCGCTGGGTTTAAATGACACATCTCAACAAGTGATTTTTGGTTCCTGCATTCAGATTCTTCAAACTATTTTCTACGTGTTTTTAAATTGTAAAAGTCCTTAAAGTTTTCTCTTGGACATGTTTCAAATAGGGATGTCACGATACCAGAAACTTTAGTATTCGATACCAATACCAGTGAAATTCCACGATTTCCGATATCAATTCGATACCACGGTAAAAAACAAAAGTAAAACAATAAATCCCATGTACTTCATCATCAATTCCTTTATTACCGTTTGCTAATGGTTTTTGTTAGGAAGTTAAAATCATCATAATTCCTGCTCTATTATCTATTTTATATTGCTGTGAAAATATCTCCTTCAAACAACTCAATTTATTCAAGTTTCTCGCCAAAAACTACATTTTACAAAATTACATTAGAACGCATCATGATAACGTTAGAATTTACCTTAGCCAATTAACTAAGTAGTTTTTGTCACGTAACTTCCGTACTTAAGTTACGTCACTTCCGGAGTTATTTTAACCCTTCCTCGTCTGTTGCCGCGCTTTCAAAGCGAGCGACAGGAATAAATACAAACAGCGTCCGAGAAAAATTTCAGCTCAAAACCGCGTCGCTCGCAGCAAGTTAGGACATTCCGATAGGAAACAATGCAATCAAACTGATTTTCTCGATGACACTTGCATCGCATTCAGTTAGGACATGGTGTAATATGTAGACGACACACAGCATCCCAACTCACTTGACCTCTCTGCGTTGTATACATCACATTCCCTCTAGATTTTTTGGTGAACCCCCAACCTTAAAGTTCAAACTGCGCCTATGACCACGCCGTATCGGCAGTAATTCAATTCAGACGGATAAATTAACCCAATGATGGCTTCTATCCGACTACAGTATAGTGGTACTTAGTGGAAAAAAAACACGTAAATTTGTGTAGTTCGGTCGCAACCGCTGCAGCTTCCTCACCCGCCATTTTCACAAGTTTGAAATAGGTTGGTGGCTCCTCCCCTTCCGCTACGTAGCAAAGATGGCGACCATTGAGCGTTCCACAATCAACGTTTTGAGTATAACATCCGGGTACTTAGAGTGCACTACATTTTGCCATACCTCTTAGTGTGAACGCACTTATGAACCCAAAATAGCAAGTGTAAGAACGGAAGTACGCGAATTGAGACACAGCAATAATGGCTCTAGTCCTGCTGATTTCAACACGGAGCAATGCAACATTATCGGGGAAAACATAGGGTGCGTCCCCCGGAACACGTCGATACTGAGTTTACTGCGTCCCAAACACATTTTCTATCGTCCCCTGGACGACGGTTGCTACGAGAACCGTCACATTTTCAGAATTTTGGCATCGACTTGGTACCGAAGTATCGGTTCTCGTGACATCCCTAAAGTCCTGATAAATACAAAACATATATCACAAAATAAACTTAATTATCATGTCAAACATTATAAATATTAAATCTGACTGCAGTGAAAATCACCGGCTAAGATCGTCATTTTCCAAGTTTTCACTGTGCAACTGAAAAACTGCTGGATGGATGTGTTTTGATTATTGCTTTACAGAATGTAGCTGATTTGTTTGGAAATAAATACAGTATTAATATCCCTGCAACACTGCTACTGGCAAAAACAGAGGCCACTTTTGCAAAGTTTTTTTTTTTTTTCTTGGAGTAAAATAACTCCAAAATTGTATGTAATTTAATTAAAATATTAGTTGATTAGTATAAGAGAAATTTTTGTTCTGAAATCTTGCTTGAAAGTTAAAAAACAAAACTGTTTTTGTTTTTTTGTCTCTTATTACAGATCTCAGTAAATCTGAATTAAACTGCTACATATGTATGTATTCCTCATTTAATGTTGGGACTCAACCCAACATACTGTGTTTAATTTCTCCGCTTCCCGTGTAGCGTATAGCTCATGCTTAGTCTTATCAAGTAGTCTGCTAATTAATTAGAAGTTTTAATCAGTCATGCGGATGCTACCAGCTAATGCTACAATCTTACGGTAACTAGCGAGGATATCCCGTCACTCCCTCCGAGTTTTAACATTAATCAACTAAGTTATTATTATAGATTAACTTTGGCTCACTCCAAAAGACACTAACAACCATAATATTTACACATAAAAAAGACATTAAGAATCATAAAGTGCCCAAATGAAATATTTAGTTATTTAATATAAATTTCTCTACAGTGTGCACGTTGTGTTCCCTTTAAATTCATCCTATTTTTGAGTCCCTTTTTTTTAAATCTGTAAAACCTGACGTCGGTCCAGACAGATGCTTTGTTTGGATGATGCAAAGTACATTTCATGCTTCCTTCCTCTCTCTCTCTCCTCTTCCTCCCTCTCTTCCTCTCTCCATACTGAGTCGTAGCATGGTTAATCACCAGGTGCCGTGGCGGTCGCTGGATTAGGGCTGTAATTTAGAATAAAAGGGACGCTTCTCTGCGCAGCCTGAATGCCGCTGTCGGAGATGTTGTGAGTGGTTCTTTCTGTTCCTCCCTCACAACAGCACAAGGTAACTGAAGAAGAGGAAGGAGAAGACACTTGCTGGTAGAAATTGGCACAGTAGAAACTGTTATTAGACAACTGTTAGCCAAAGCTTTTAAAAAAAAAAGAAAAAGAGAGGAGGAATCTTAAAAATCTACTTCTAGACTATTAGAGCATTCCGAACTACAATTAAACTGGGATATACAGCAAGTTATCAGCCCTACACTGTCAGCCAGGCTCCTATCATCACTGCTTTTAGAAACATCTGTCTTTTTCTGTATCAGTGCTACAACGCAGGTATGATATCTCCCGCTGCACTCGATGTGACCTGCACTACCAGGTGAACATTTAGAACAACACAGAACAGAATTTAACCAAATGAGGACGAAATACTCAACATTTCAGACCCCGTTCACACCTGGCTGCTTCATGCCGGTCGCATTTAAATTCATAAGGTTTAACCACATTGCATTTGGATGTGATGCATCTATGGGTAGCCGCTTTGAATTCTAATCATGATCTAATACATACGGAGGAGGGGGCTAATATTACGAGAAAATTTAAAGTTGTAAATATAGGGAAAAACCCCCACAAAAATTGGCAAGATTATGAGGTCATAAATCTCACTCACTCATCTGAGTGAGTGATGAGCCATAAATTTACGAGCAAAAAACTTGGATATGCTCTGAGATTTAAGTGGCAAATTTACGAGAAAAAAACGTGCAAATATACGAGATTATAAAGTGGCAAATTTACGAGAAAGAACTCGCAAATTTGTGAGAGTATGAAGTCATACATTTACGAGAAAAAAACTTGGATATACTCTGAGATTGAAGTGGCAAATTTACGAGAAAAAAATTGTAAATTTGCGGGATTATAAAGTCGTAAATTTTCGAGAAAAAAACACTTGCAAATTTCCGAGAAAAATCTCACAAATTTGCAAGATTATTAAGTCATAAATTTACGAGAAAAAACTTGGATATACTCTGAGATTGAAGTGGCAAAATTACAAGAAAAAAAACAGAGTTTTTCTCTGAATATTACCCCCCAGGCTCCGTAATTATTATTTTTTTTACTTACAATGGGGTCACAAATATAATATTTTGCATGCATAAAATCAAATTTAATTTGGCTGTGACACCAGATATCTGTATCTGTAACGTTATGCACCAAGAAGGGTTCTGGTTGACACACAACAAAAACTTTTACACTTTTATCCAACCTGGCTAATATGTAATTACCTCCTGAAGTCAGGTGATCAGATTTCAAACCATTCTTGATGTGTCTTGGGTGAATTTACACCTGCACGCATAAGCTGGAAATCTCTATTTGGACGCAACCAATTTGCTCCAGATTCAAGAAACAACCAGGTAAAACGGGGTCTTACATCAGTTTTTCTAAAAAACCCACAAAGCTGCATGTTTTCCTTCCTACCAAACACAACACTGTCTGATAAATCTGATCAGTAATCAGTAAAATCAGCTTATGTTGCGATTGATTGGAACGCATTGATGGAAATGTAGTACAGGTTCTTGGGTCTTTGGGAACTCGTAACCTGCTAGTTCTTCATTTAAACCATATAAATCCACTCTGGGACTAATTTATACCTGGTATAAATACCTGGTAACTCAGCAGTACTCAAGTAGAGATCTAGATCCTTCCAGAAGATGATCATTCACGCCTCCACTCACATACATATAGTACCAAATGAACTGAACATTGAAGGGCCAAATGTGTGACACGAAAAACAAAAACAGCTTTTTAACCAAGATGGTTGGTTACAACAAATATATAGCTATAAAGCTATATATATATATATATATATAATATGGTTGGTTACAACATATATATATATAATTCTTTTTTAAAAGTCCTCTGTAGTGAGATCCGTTCACCTACAACCTGCTGTCCCCAAGCTCCTGCAAAATGGGAGGCTGGTGTCTCAAACAGTCTGAGGGCAGTCTCACTTTGTCTCCGGACTCGTGGACGGACAGATAACACTCAGGAGCTGTCCAGCCCCGTAACGAGGACGCAGAGAGACAACGTGCAGTCCTGGGAATGAGGATCGAAATGTAGGCTGTGAAGGCGCGCAGCTGAAAGCAAAGCCGAGCCCGCGGTGTGTTTGTGGTCCCAATAGGATGTGATCAATGTCAGCAACCGAGCCCTCCTTTGAAGCATCCTCATTAAGTAGGTTTTTGTTTTCTCATCAAAGAGATGTGAAGGGAGCAACGTTTTCCTGTGAGTCGGAGGGGAGGTCGGTTGCAGTAACAAAAGAAACGTGCTTCCCGTGAGTCTCAGGAAACAGTCTGATACTATATCAAAAGAATTACAGCACTTTTCCAGTGAGAACGACCTTCTAGTTAGTGAAGCCATTTCCCCCAATCAGGGGAGTGATTCAGTCCCAAGTGTGGTTGGACCTGTCAAAGTGCCCTTGAGTGAGATACTGAACACCTACCTGCTCCAGAGGCGGTACCACCTGGCGGACCAGGGCTACAGGCTGTATAAAAATGAGTCGTAGGATTTGGTTGCGATGGAACTAAACGTTATATTTCTTCTTGAGTTCTTAGGACCGCTCACAGCAGGGCCCGATGGTGCTCTCCAGGGACATCTGGGACGAGTGGCGGATGAGCGGCGCCATCGTCGGGTCCACCATGGAGGAGGTAGGGAAGAGCTTGTACCAGCCAATCACCATCGTGCTGAGGTCCAGCTCCTCCAATAGGATTCGAGCTACGCCCATGAAGCATTTGCGGTCCATCCGTCCGTAGTTTCCCCAAACGATCACCTACGGAAGAGAAGAAGGTGGATTAGTAGGAACAAATTATGTATTCATACCATATTACCAAAATATTACATTTTGCGTTCGCTTTTTTGCGTTTATATGTCAATGTAGAGTTATTATAAATAATAAGAAAGGCTTTTTAAGTGCACTTTCTTTCAGCTTTAAACCAAATGTGCTGCAAAATGCATCATTGATATAAGTGACAGATATAATATCCTACTTACAACTAACATCCAAAATCAGATTTATCAAGAAACCCAAATGATACCTAGATGTATACACTAACGGGTGAATTCACAAAGAATGGATTGTGGCCGCTGATAGAGCCATGAATTGCGCATCTCTTGCAACCACTATGCACCGTCTCAAGATCCGATTCACAAAAGCTACTGCGCTAATGATACTACAACGCAAACAAGGCCGTAAAGTTTTCTGTGTGAATTGGATTGTTTTTGCAATGAGGCGAATTTTGCTCCAAATGTCTGCAGATTACCTAATTTAGATACATGAAAATAGCAAAGGAGCACCAAGACGCTATTCGATTGGCAGCGCAGTTTTGTCGCAGTCACACCAAGAGCAAAGCCACTTTTTGCCTCGCTTTACTCCGCCGGAATCATTCATGTTCATTCGCCTTACTCTCTCTAGAGCGCCGAAGAGGAGGAGCTTGTCTCCATAGATCAACGTCGACTTGACGAACAGCGGTCTCCTGGTGAAAGTCTGGTGTTTTTTGACCCACTCCGACCTCCTCCCTACACGGCGTTCGCTGCTCTTTATACTTGCTGTTTCACAATTACGTGGGCTGGAAAATCTTGAACAGAACGTATCGATCAGCAATGTTTTGTCTGCAGGTAAAATGTGCTTCATGTTTCCCCTTCAGTGTTTCCAGAAGAGAATTCAGTTTATTTTCCAGGGATTTTTGTCACGGTTGTGGTTTTAAATGAGGACCCAAATGCAGCGAAGTGAGGAGGAGATGGCAGCAGGCATAGTTCGATGATTTAATGAAAGTTACTATGACACAAAAAGCAGCTGGTCCGGCATAAAGAATCCCAAAACTCTCCAACAGAATAAACTTAAAAATTCAAAATGAACACGAGAAGACATGAAACACATGAAAAACGACGACGATCTGACCAGGAAACAGGGGAGAACACACAGGCTTAAATACACAAGGGTGATTAGACACAGGTGGAGCAAATCAGGGCGGGGCAGACAATCAAAAAAGGCGGGAAAACAAACAAAGGTAGGAAGTAAAAACCAGACAAGACACAGGAGGAGTGAATTTCAAAATAAAACAGGAAACAAACTATGACAAAAACCCAGGACCATGACAGGAAATAACTCGACGTGAACACAACAGGTGAATTAACAAATAAAACAGGAAACACTACAATGCAGACAATAAAAAAGAAAACCCAAATCCTAATGAACCGAAAAAACACAAATAACAGAACTAATAAAACACAACAGGGATAAACACAAGACAATGACAAAAGGAACTTGGATTCAGAGGCCTTTGAATCGTGCACATAAAGCATCCTGGGGGGGCAACGGAGGACCAGAAAGATTAGCTGACAAAGCGATAAGGTTAAGAGGGGGAGGTTAATTAGCATTTATCCAGATGGTTTGGAAATCTGTTCTGAGGCCGTACTGGATCTCCGTCTGTTACAGCAGCAACAGAGCAGGCTGAGGTTTCAATTACAGTAAACGAGGAGGGACAGTGTGTGTCGGAGGGGGGGGTGCTGTTTGTACGTTAGGCGTCCTCCGTCTCCTCACATCCCGATAACATCAGGGCTCATCTCAGACGGACCCGCGGACAAAGTAATCAATACCCGTCTCTGCGTGTGGCGGCTTTGTGTGTCTGAGCACGCCGGCATACCAATTTGTTTAGTATGTGTGAGTGTGTGTGATTTCCACAGAGACTCAGAGGCTTCAATCTATTCCCTCCATCTTTAAAGAAGAAGGAGAATCTATATCTCTTTCTGTCCGCCCCTCACTCGAGGAGAGAGAGAGACGTTGAGAGGATCTACGGTTGGAGAAGAGAAACCGGCTGTTCAGTGTGGACGATGAAGAATACAGTGTCCTAGATCCTCTCCTGGTCCACTTTCTAGAAAGTGGAACTAACACACAGACGTTGCAGGTGCTGATGGAAAAGACAAAAAGGGATTTAACCAAAAAAAACAAAACAAGAACAAGAACAAGCCAGCATGTTGCATTGAAGTGAGGATAAGTGGATAGAAACAATGGATGGATGAACTTGAATTGAAAGGAAGAATAGGTTCTGTGTAACACCAGAAAGTGGGACAGACAAATTCATCTGGAAGTTCTTGCGAAATAAACAATATGGTGAAAAGTACTTTAGTTAACTTTTAGTGTGAGGCTGATTTTCGTAGTTTGGAACCTTAGTAT
>CAKAOK010069705.1:62749-117749 GCA_916701675.1 Sebastolobus altivelis | reverse complement strand
GAAACATGTTACTATAAGTGACTTGAGTACCCTCCATCACAACAAAACTGCAGTGCCCTCAGCCCATTGTTCAGTTTCATATTTTACCTTCCCGTTTCCCCTTTGCTCTAACTGTCTACAGGTGAAGACTTTATTAGAGGAGGCCACTAACAGGAAGGCCCTCGTTGATTCTCTAAAGAGGAGACTGAATGTTGCAACCACAGAGAAAAACCAGTATGAGTCCTCCTCTAAAAAACTGAAGGAGGACCTGGAAAAAAAGGTAGGAAACGGCCACTCTGCCAGTTCTCGCTAGAATTGTATCACATGGAACATTTTAAATGTTTTAGAAATTTGTATATTTGTTTTGAATAATTTGTTTTGTGCCACAGCACTTTGAGCAGTGAAAGACAAGTTACCTGTATAATTAACTCTTGTCCCTGTGCATTGCCATGGTACACTGCAATTAAGGGGGAAGAATGTCATCATATCAGATCACAGTTTAGCAGTCTGTAATTAGTAGAAAGAAAAAAACAAAGGATTTCAGGATTGGGGGAAAGTAACTTCCATCCATGAATATTTATACCGCAGCTGTACATTTTCAGTCCTCTTCAGGGAATATAGAACGCGTCACCCTCTTGGACTTTTTAATGTTTATTGTTGTACAATGTTTATTCCCAGAGGATTAAATCAGCATTTTGACACTGATCATCCTAAAAAGTCTCAAATGTCAAAAAATCTACAAAACTGATTCCAAGTTGTAAAACAATAAAATGAAATAAAAACATTTTAAAGTTCAAGGTGGGGTAAATACTTTTCATAGGCACCTTTATGTTAAGTTTTTTGTTATAATAGCATCTTTAAAATTATTCTGATAGCATTTAAAAAAATGAAACAATCCTGTTGAAAATTGTGCGGCCTAAAGTGCCTTTTCCATACACAAGTGCTGGCTTGGCTTGACTTGGTTTGACTCGGGGCGTCAGCCCAGCACAGCAGGGATTTGCATCTCCATTACAACAGGGCTACCCGCTTGAAGATGTGTGTAACCATGGCTGTGACTAGTGGTCAAAGGAACTGCTGTAAAATGGTGGATAAACACATTTAATTTCCTATATTCTTCACAATAAATGTCCCCCCATTCATTTTGCTGCTTGTAGGCCTACTTTTCCACCATACATTCTGAGTAAATGTGTTTTTATTGAAAAATAGCCTCTAGCAAAGCTCCGCTACTTCGGTGGTAAGCACATTTCATTTCCTATAAAATTATTCGTATAAATAATTCTTAACAATAAAAGCCCCCCATTATTTAGTTATTTAAAGGTGCTTGTACAATATCCAGAGCAAATTTCCCCACTGTGGGACTAATAAAGGAATATCTTATCTTATCTTAATATAGCAGCAAACAGCTATTTGCTATGTAAAGATATAGTTGAGTAATTTCTACCTGAGCAGAGAATGAAGTCACTCTCCCTCTGTGTGTGTTGTAATCTGAGCTTCTCCATGCTTTGTTGACATCACCAGGCTGGCATCGCATGCTTTTAGTGCATGTTAGTGCATGTGAGCGTGCCCCTGGCTTGCTCACAGCCGCCGTTCTGCACTACGCTCATACGTCGGTTACAGCCGATAACACCGCTCCGACCGACGGCGCCGTTGCGGAAGCGTAGCGTCCACCCTCCAGTTCCCCCCCTGCGAGTCGCCGGCTCAGTCATTGTCATGTTGAGAGCCATGCGAAGGGATTCGAAATGCTCCCAATCTCACATTTAGCATCTTTAAAAGCTTTTATTATGTAGCATCAAAATCAGGAAATATTGGGTTTTCAAACCGCAGAGTTTCAGTTAGAAGCTACAAACGTTACTGAGAGCTGAACATACTACGTCTTTCTCTCTGGTCTCCTGCACAGACATGAGTTGAGTCTTGCAACACACACTTGTTTGAAGTGTAGAGGGGGGTTCGTCACGGGAAGGCCGCTGTCAGCGAGACGACACAAGGTGCCAATGGAAAAGCCCTATATGTGTTACTTTCAGCCCATTCATTCTCAATGTCCCCAAATTAGACACTACCGTTAGGTCTCGGCAAAGTCTGAAAGTTTCAAATTCTACAATTGCTGCAAATGTCTCACAGGCCTATACAGACTCTCTACTCTCTAAAGATTGTTTGCCTTCAGCTGACCAGTTCTGCCTGCTGTTTTTCTTTACAGGAGCAGCGCATGCATGCCTTGCAGGCTCGTGTGGGAGCCAGTGAGCAGGCTTTGGCTGCACTGGAGCAGACAGCCACTGAGCAAATGGAGGGGTTGACCCAGCAGAGCTCCCATGCCTTGGACAGGCTTCAGCGACAGCTAGGCCAAGCCTACTCCCAGCTGGAGCAGCTTCATTCCTTCGTCAAGGTACAGCACTAAAAGGGTAACGGATCACAGTCTAATGAAATCATCTAACTCGTCTTAAACGAGTATGGTATGGTGTATGCCTGCAAGTTCTTCACCTATGAATTGTATTGATACTGTGTGGGCGTACCACCTGCAAGGTTAAGTGCATTTTTAAGTACCTCCCTTGTGGTGCTTTGCCAGCTAGATACTGTATAGCAGGACTCACCTCTATGCATAGCACCCACTCTAGGGTCTGGACTCTCCTTTTCACCAGTTGCCCAGATGGTTGTGGAAATACTCAGTGCCAGTGTCTTGCCATTTTCCCTAGAGAATGAGGGGGTTGCTTATATTTGAGCGTGTGTCACGGAGAGGAGGCTGTTTGACTGTTGTTTGAGCCTATGCGTCAAAAAACAGTTCAAAGTATCTAGCCTTCTTGGAGTCTCTGGTTGGTCCTTGGTGCAGAAACATGGATTGGGAGGAACAGCCTGCCTCATGTAAACCTGAATAGTCTTTTGCTGTTGGGTAAGTCTCAATGAGGCCTACTGCCGTCACGGCTCTGAAGACATGTTTTCTGTCTCAGCCCTCAAAGAGGTTCTGGCAAACTGTCAAAAGACATACTGTAGGAAGGGGAGGCAGGGTCTTGCCTGGGCTGTAGTCAGGATTATCTGCAGTGGTATGTTGCCATGCTGAAAGTTCTAGATGGTGTTGGGCTGTCATTGTTGACATGTCTCTTCAATATTACATTGAGATTGGTAGCAATCGCACTTCCATGTCCATTTTGTGCTCTTTTCACCGTGTCCCCCAGGATGTCTTGTGGGACGTCTTGAGGAATTTGGGGTGAGTGCAATAACCGTATAACAACAGTGACAGCTGAGTATTTATTCCAAGGAGTGGAGAGTGTCCAGTTTGATGGCCTCAATGACAACGTTTACACTAATATTCCACTATTATTCAGAATATGACAATATTCTGAATTTGATACGGCTCATGTTAACAGCATATTCTGTTTGGATATTCTCACTTAGGCCTTATTCCGATTGGGGCATCTTCCATTAAGACATGCGGGATATGCCGATATTATTCAGGTTTTAGGAGCATTCTTTGGACATGCATTAGGAATATGCTTCTCAATTGGGGTTTTTACAGCAGTTTGCGACACACGGCCTCTTGCCTGTTTACGGCCAGCTCTGTGTGTTGTACACAAACCAACTAGCCGACAGCTTGCAGAGAAGCATGCCCAAAAGAAAAGCTCACATTTCTGGTGGGAAGGAGAAACACACCTACTTTTAAACATTATGAGAGACTTGAATTTCAACAGGTTTTTGGATATGCACAAATAACCTCAACGTTTTCAAGAAGGTACATAGTTGAAGCATTTAGCAGCTAGTTATAGTCGAACAAGTCCGCCATCATTTACATTAATCGGAGTATGCACGGCTGCATGTAAATGGGAATATTAGTGGAATATTAATTTTCATTAGCCATAAAAACAGCTTTGTATGTGTCTTTTTCGGAATAAGGGCAAAAACTGGAATATTTTGTGCATGTAAACGTATTCACTGCTTTTTACAGATGATGTAGTTCTGATGGCTTCATTAGACAATGAGCTTCAGTACAGTGTACAAGTCAAGTCAAGTCAATTTTATTTGTGTAGCCCAAAATCACAAATCACAAATTTGCCTCAGGGGCTTTACAATCTGTACAGGATACGACACTCTCTGTTCTTTACAGTGTACCCTCTCATCGGATAAGGTTAAGACGAGAGTCAGCACCTATATGTCCGAGGTAATGGTTCAGTGGATTGGCCCCTTATTCCTTGGAGCGAGTTGCTGCCACTAGTGAAGAAGTTCAAGTATCTCAGAGTGTTGTCCATAAGTGTAAGTAAATGGATTGCATTACAGTCTGCCTCTCATTCACCCATGCCAGGTATTAGTCTAACCGCCATGAGAAATTGGGGCTCAGTGTGCTCAAGAACGCTTTGACATTGAATTGAACCACCAACCCCTGCGATTTACCGACAGTCCGCTCTCCTGAGCTGCAGCGATTCAAGATGAAGTGTGAAATCATCCAGTGAACTGGTGTGGTGTCGCCACCGATGCAAGCATTGTACCAGACTGTAGGGATGTCACGGTGAGGAAATTTTCCCACCGGTTAATAAACTTGCGACAACTTGCGGTGTTACCGATTACACCAGACATTTTACAAGAAAAAATGACGGTCAATATATGTAGAGCACTCACTTTGATCTTTAACGTCGGATGGCTGTGTGTCTGGCATCTCCGGTCCAGCTTTTGCTGCGAGGCCGCAGGTCTCCACCTGGTGCCGCTCCGCCGCGCACACCGACTGTGACCGTTCCGTCCTCCTCACCGCAATTGCCTTATTAATGTTATGGTTCCCTTATAGCATTGGGTTTGAATCCAAAATATTGCCCAATGGGTGCTTTTGCTTTTCGCTTTGACACCAAATCCTCCGCCATCGTCTTGTCTGTCAACTCTCTTTCGTCCCGTGTGTTTGAAATCTGACTCCTGCTACTCTGTGCTGAGACGCCGTACGGACACTTTCACTTTCAGTTTGTAGCGTCCGTTGTTTGACCATGTATTGATAACACAGTGCTGATACGCCAAAACAAACTAAATAGGATTATTTCTATTTTAAAAAGGGAACAAGGCGAGGCTCTCAATTTACCTGTCAATTGACATTTCAGCCCCATGAGGTCCAGGTAGTAGGGATGTTAATAATTAACCGTTTAACCGTTAACCGACATTAAGCATTCTAACCGATTAACGCTATCGGTTTAAACGGTTAAAAGAAATGTTAATAATTAATTAAAAAGCTGAGAAAAACTTGTCACTTTAAGGGGAAAAGCTGGTCCACCTTAACAGCCCACCTTAAGAGAGCCTGAGTCGGCGTTACAGATACAGGAAGTTGGCTCGGGTCTTGAGCTCGCTTGAGCAGAGGAGTAGTAGCCTCGTAGCATTTATTCACCGACAAATAAACTGTACACACACTGTCTGCTACAGCTACGTTCACAGCTATAACGCCACCGACAAAAACCAACCGTATGTGTGTGACCACGGGGAGCACGAAGCTGCCAGCAGAGCTACAGATGCTAATGTAGCACAAAAACACACACTGTTTGTTGTCTGTTGTCGGACAATCGCTATCGTTAATCCGGGCAGACACACAGCTGACAACCTGCTAAACTAAACTAAATGTGCGGTGGAGACTTTTACTGTGAAAGTGGCTGCATGTCCGCGACACTACACGCAGCATCTAAGTTATCTATCTGCTAAGTTAATGCTCTTGGACGGTGAATTTGAGACAGTGAACGCAGCATAGGCTCCCGTACGGGTGAACTGGGGACTCGCACTGCAGCTGGCGCACCGCTGCATGTGAGGCACAAATCTTGTCGGTTAACGGTTAATAATCGGTTAACGAGGGTCGGTTATCGGTTAAGAACATTTTTCAAAATTAGCATCCCTACCAGGTAGTGATCAATAGAATAAGATCTGCTCATCTGATTACCAGAAGGAGCTCAGAGTAGAACCTCTCAATGCTCCTTCGCATTGAAAGGAAGCAGTTGGTGGTTCAGGCATCTGATCAGTACGTCAGCTTGATGCCTCCCTGTGGACGTATTCTGGGAATGTCCAACTGGGAGGAAACCCAGACCCAGAATACACTGGAGGGATTACACATCCCACCTGGCCTGGGCAAGCCTCAGGATTCCCCAGGAGCGGCTTGGGGATGTGGTTAGGGAGAAGGACGTCAGCGGTGCCTTGCTTAGCCTGCAGCCACCAGAACCAGGTCCCCCCATACGTGTCAGCAGATGGAGGGATGGATTTGTAACAATGCATTTGCACTTTTTCTTCCAATACATAGGGAGACACAGGCCACCACTGTGAGAATACTGCGTGCCCAAACGGGAATGGGCACTATTGTCTTTGTCTAGGCCTAATCCATCACCTTGAGGTGTGTTTGTGTCAGTCTACGTGTGTGTCTGGCAGAGACTGATAAAGACTGTCCATCAACTCTGCTCAGCTGACACCTGTCTATCAAAGGAGGAAACGGCTTGGCAGAGATAGATAGCGACGGCAGTGTATTTGCACACACACACATAAATCAAGTGGCAGATCATGGACGCAGTTTAGTGGCAATTCTCCCGTTGCTTTTGTCCTCACAAGCCAGAAATACTACAAATATAAACTATTCTTGTCCTTGGGTGGCTCACTTGCATGTGAGGATAATTGGAGGTGGATTTGATGTGTTTTATCTTTTCCTAACCTCTGATTTCTTTCACACATCTAAACCTTACGCATTTATATAATAAAGAAGACACACGTGCGGGCAATCTAACCTATAAATAGAGGCTGTGTGAAAGCACACGTGTATAGAAATGCATAGAAATACAGTTCACGCTCATATAACTCCTCTCCTCCATTCCCATAACCCAAGGCTGGTGGGGCCATTGTGTTGTTGTTGAGGATTCACATCATTGTTTGCCTCCCCCTGGCTCCTGTGATTCCCTATAAGAACACCGAGCCCTTTGATTGGACTGCCTGACGTCCGGAGGAGATTTACTCTTGTCATGTATTGATCAGGACCGGAGGGCTGCGCATGTGTGTGTGTGTGTGTGTGTATAGCTGTGTCTGTGTGTGTGCGTGCGTGTGTCTTTATGAGCTTGTTTTTTTGTTCTTTGTGCCTGTATGTGCTGTGTGTATTTGTGTGTGGAGGTTTTTTTTTTTTATTGTGTGCCAGCAAACCCTTTTGGCCCCTGCACACGCCCCAGGCTGTAAGCACTGCTGTTGAACTGCTAAACAGTGGCCCTGCATGTAGTGACTACTCCACAACACACACACACACACACACACACACACACACACACACACACACACACACACACACACACACACACACACACACTAAAGGTAGTTCTCTTGTAAAGAATATTTTGGTGTGTCACCCCTGCTGAATAGTACAAGATTTTGCAGACTCTGAGTAATATCTTTTTTTATGAAAAGGAGTGTATGAGCATTTTTGTAATTATTTGAAGTTGCTACAGGTCTTGGATATGACGTACTAGGGTTGGGAATCACAAGAGGCCCAACGATACAATATTATCACGATACTTAAGTCATGATATGATATTATTGCGATTTTTGCAGAATTTGCTGAATATTGCGATAAGATATACTGCGATTTATTACTTTTTTTCAACTGCAAATTATGCAGTTGGTCAATATCTGTTTTATCTAATAAGATACAGTTTTCATTCTGTTAATCTCACATTTTTCATTCACATATTTTGAGGTTAGAGGTCAAGGGACCCCTTTGAAAATGTCCATGCCTTGCCAAAACTTATTTATTTGGCATTATTTAGCGTTCTTCCCGACAAGCTAGCATGATATGATTGGTACCAACTGATTTTTAGTAGGGCTGTCAACCGATTAAAATATTCAATCGCGATTAATCGCATGATTGTCCATAGTTAATTGTGATTAATCACAAATTTATTGCACATTTTTTATCTGTTCAAATATACCTTAAAGGGAGATTTGTCAAGTATTTAATGCTCATATGAACATCGGAGTGGGCAAATATGCTGCTTTATGCAAATGTATGTATATATTTCTTATTGGAAATCAATTAACAACACATAACAATAACAAATATTGTCCAGAAACCCTCACAGGTACTGCATTTGGCATAAAAAAATATGCTCAAATCATAACATGGCAAACTCAAGCCCAACAGGCAACAACAGCTGTTAGTGTGTCAGTGTGCTGACTTGACTATGACTTGCCCCAAACTGCATATGATTATTATAAAGTGGGCATGTCTGTAAAGGGGAGACTCGTGGGTAACCATAGAACACATTTTCATTCACATATCTTGAGGTCAGAGCTCAAGGGACCACTTTGAAAATGGCCGTGCCAGTTTTTCCTCACCAAAATTTAGCACAAGTTTGGAGCGTTATTTAGCATCCTTCACGACTAGCTAGTATGACATGGTTGGTACCAATGGATTCCTTAGGTTTCCTAGTTTGATGCCAGTATCTTTTTATCTTTAAAACTGAGCCCGCTACAACCTAAAAATCACAAGTTGCATTAATGCATTAAAGAAATTAGTAGCGTTAAAACAAATTTGCATTAACGCGTTATTATCGCGTTACCTTTGACAGCCCTAATAATAAAAGATCGATACTTGACATCAGTGTTATCGACACAATATTGCCACGCATAATATCGCGATACTATACTGTATTGATTTTTTTCCCCCACCTCTATGAAGTACCCTACACAACAATGATGTAACAACACATTTCCCTGTGATTACTTTACACTATATACCTTTCATATACCCGTGCTTTAAAAGGTGCTTATGTAATCTTACTGAAGTTTGTAGGGTATATGAACAACAGTAAACAGCTGTTTTCTACATCAGTGCCCGCCTAATTTAACAAAATGAAGGCATTTTTTCCTCCCGCTCTGCTCTTTATGTTTTTGAATGGCCCTCTGTGTCCTCATGTGTGTGAAGAGGTTCAGAGGTAGCTAGTTATTAAAGAGGATATCTTTTTGCTGCTCATTTGATCCCCATCTCTATGCCCTAATCCTCGTCCTGTCTAAATTGCTCCTCTGGCAATTGTGATTGTGTACTAGCCAGGCTAAGAGCTCTCAGCAAACACACACAGACACAACACCTTCCATGTATGTATTTGAATAGCTTGTGTGTGTGTGTGTGTGTGTGTGTGTGTGTGTGTGTGTGTGTGTGTGTGCGTGTGAATGTGAATGCTTGCATATCCCCCTCCCACCCTTTGTCTCTCTCAGGGCTGAGAGTGAGTGATAAATTCACCCGTTAATCTCTTTCTGGATGCTTCCACATGCAGGGTTTAGGTCAATTGAATGTAACCCTTGACTAGTGACAGTGAATATCTATTAGGCTGTAAATAAAAGAATAGGATCGCCGACTGTTAGTTAATGAGCTGTGTATTCCTTAAGGGTAAACACAGCTCTCAGATCACCAAAAAGAGCTAAAGCTGCCTTCCGTCATTAGAAGGGGGACGATGGTTATGATTTCTGCTCGTCCTCTTTAATCAGTGCTATTCTGCCTATTTCACACTTGACATGAATGTAGTAGGCCACCTATGAAACTGGATTTGACTGTTATATAGAATATTCATTCCCAAAGACTGGGTCGGGACCCACAAATATATTTGCAGAATTTCTTCCAAAGTCTTTTATTCAAGATTTATATCTGCAGTACGCCTTTGAGCCACATGAGGAAGCCTGCATGTTCGTATTGTTCTGATAATAGAATGCTGCAGGGATGTCATATTTTTGTAGGCCAACCCGGAAGTTAGAATCGCACTGGTTCCCTCGATAAAAAATTAATGGGATTTTTCCGGTGGATTTAGGATTATTGCAGAAAATAAGCTCTGTGGCAAACAAACGTTTATGCTACTTACACGTTTTGTTCAGCTAGATAATCCCTACAAATCAGCACCACTTTTATGATTTTTGCCAGACTATAAAGAAACTACACCCACGGTCGCATGAACGCGAGAATACATAACGAAACTGTAATGGCGGACGAGTCGGCGTGATGACATCTTGTAGTCTGATTTAGCCACTTGTTAGCAACCGCCTTTTCTAAGACATATAAAAGCTTAAAAATTCACGAGCGGAATATTTACTGATATATTTCATATTGTAGAACAAAACGTTAAAATCTCTTCAGCTTGTTTTAACCACAGACCTTATTTCAAGCTTCTAACTAAAAACCCATTCAAAAAACCCATTGACTTCCAGACAAGGGAACCAGAAGTGCTAAAATGCTAACTCCTTTCTGGGTTTTAGGACCCTGCAGCACTCTATTGTAGCCTACTTATAACATTGAGTCTAATATGAAAGGCTAGCATACATTCTGTTTGTTTTACTGATGAGAGGAAAAAACAAGATAGCCTGTTAACTCCACCTAAATCCATTTATTTGGTCTCATTTATAAAGTATTTAACATGTTTATATAATGTTTATGTTTTCAGTAACACATGCATAAAGCTAAGATGTGATTTTATCAAACGTATGTCTCTTCAAAATGGCTGGTTTACCTATTAAGGGTAATATGAGGTGATGTGGAAATGGCGGAAAAAAATGGTCAGGAACGATCACAAATTTGCTCTTCTCACGATTTATATACTGTATAAGGCCTATTGTGAATTGGGTCACGATGGTTTGCCCTTTTTAAAAAGTGGGTCCTCAGAAAAAAGTTTGTGAAACACTGATCTAGAAGGAACAAGTCAAAAAGCACCTGGCCTTGCTGACTTCATAGACAATTCACATTTTTCTTGTTTTAAAGTGTAACAGTTTATACATTAGACTTGAGATTCGGAGTTGGAAAAAAGTGTTTGCTCTACGAGTCGATTTATAAAACAAATTGTTGTTGGGTTTTTTTTTTTTTATCTGTATGGGCTTTATATAATGTGATCCTGTTGGTTTTCCTACACGTCTCCTTTGAATTTCTGAATGCCTGTGCTCTGCTTGTGTGCATTTGATGTTGCTAATAGACAAATAGCAACACTCCACGTTCTCCAGCTGCGAGCCTCCAACTACTCGCTCAGTGCTCTCCTGTGAGAACCACCACTTGCTTTGTAAACTGCACCTGGTCCACCTGTGTGAAATTAAGAGAGAGGAGTGGAGATGTTTGCTGCAATTCCACATTGTTCATGTGTGATTACCCTTGTTACTGTAATGCACTTGAGTGTTTTCGTATGTTTGTACTTGTGCACACGCTATACCTCTCGCTCGCTTGGCTTTATTGTGTAGCACTGTCCAACAGCAAGTTGTTGTTTTGTTTTTTTTATTTTGTTTTTGTGTACAGCGAGTTCTCCTGTCTCCAGCTTTCTCTCATCTGACCATCTATTCCAAGGTCAGCTTTTCAGCAGGCTTACAAGGGAATGATACAGAAGATTATTGCCTCGATCAATAAGCTCAAAATGAAGCAAAGGGGAGTTTACTTTATTGACTTTCCCGTGTACAGTGGCAGTTTTAACATTTAATTGTCTCTCTGTATTTAGAGCAAACTCCCATTTAGTGCCCGACAACTGTGCCATCCCAGGCCTTCCTCCTCTCGCTTGCCATTCACTCGGGCACCATTTGAAACGGCCCCTCGTAGCTTAATTATTAACAGTGTTATGCTGCCCTGTTGTACTGTGAGACATTCAGAAAGCAAATAAATAAATGAATGGCTGCATTTTCAGTAGCTCTCTGTCTTTCCCTCTCCGATGCGTGATTCTCCGTCTGTGGAGATTTTAGCAAAACTTGGGGTACATTTGCTATCAAAGCTGTGTTCCCTCAGCTTTCAATCGACAGGGCAACGAACCCTCAGGTCCACATTCCTACAAGGCAGCGTGAGGCGAAACCGAAGAGAATCTGAGTGTGTCAAACTCAATATTCCTCCATAATGTACTAGGCCTCTCTGGCGCATGCTTGATCAATTTCATTTATTCATCTGCCAGGCAGAGCTACCCTCTTGTTTTTCTATATCCATTTCATCATCCTCTTCTCTTTCTATTCCTTCTTCTCCTCCCCCTTCAGGCTCTGGCCAGTGAAATACTTTTAGACGTTCAAGAGGTCAAGCAGCAGTTGATGAAGAGGAGGAGGTTGAGGCAGGCCAACGCTGTGGCAGCAAAGGGCGGCCTCTCAGCCAAGTCGATGATCAAAGCCAAGTCCATCGCTGCCTCCATCCTCAATATGTCAGAGAACGATCTCGCGGACATAATGGACACCGACCAGGTAAGGCCAAGGGACGATGGGTCAACATTTCATATAAAACTTTAGGATCTATATCAGGTTAGATTATGCCCAGAGCTCATACTTATAATAGATTTTCAGTACTGTAAATTTTCTAAAACATCCTAAAAGTTTTCGAGGGTTTTTTGCTTAGTGATTGAACCAGAGGACTGGGAAAGACATTATATCATCAATAACAGCGTGTAGCTTTGGGTAACTTCTTTATTTGTCAGTTGATACCAAATGCTACAGTAACTTTAGCTTGTTGTGTTGGAGCGGATGCTGTAGATTGACGTTGGTGTAGAGGGGAGTAAATATGGAGAAACATAAGCCTTCTGTTCTTAGTTCATTCCACCTTTATCTAACAGTATTTAGCCTTGCTGGAAATCTCTGACCTTCTCTTATCGACGGGTAGATAGATTCTGGAAAGTAAGCAACACCGAGTAAAGTTGAACCACTCACCACCAAGGCATGTCACTAATAAGTCGGGAAGTAAGTTGCAGTGCAATAGAGAAGGATGTGGCTTCATGTTTTAAGCCGGTGTTCTCGCTCTCGACAAGATCAAAAACCTGTCAACACCTGCAGCAGCTGTCGACTTGATATAAGATTTAATAAGTTGAGTAAGTGCAACTCTTTTCTTCCGACCGAAAACAGTCATTGAACTGAAAATCCTTGCTATTGACTGTCGGCCGCTTGCAAAAGTCTGAGTTTCGCACTCCCTTTTCCAACTTGTTGGGCCCTTCCTCGACCATAGATCATACCCAGCTATGTCATCAATTAGCAATCCCATGTTACAATCAACCTCCCATCCCCGGGGACTTCCTCCCATCTATCACAAGATGAGAGAGGGCGCTCCAGGCACTTACTCACACTTGAAACCAATTTTAGCCCTTTGCAGCCCAGCTCCACCCAGGAGATGACAGGGAACACTTTCTCACTTGACGAAAAGTCCCCCTCATCAGAGCTGAAACCTCCGCGTGTAAAAACAGTCTCTCCTCCTCACCGCTCGTTTTCTCTGTCGTATTAATGGTGGTTAATGGCGCGCTGTTTGGTGCCCTAACATGGTGGGTGTGTTTGTTTTTTTTCCTGTTTTTGTTAATTGATCATTCCTACATCACAGCGCTGTCGGAAAAATGCAGGCACCCACCAGAGAATTGTAAATGTTGTGTCACGGTGAGGTTAACAGTTTAGGTGTGAGTATGTGTTACTGAGTGTAATTTTGAATGTCGGAAATAGATGCCGAGATAAATGGTTTGTTTCTGTACAGATGTTTGTTTAGGTGGTTGTCATGGAGAAATGGGGGGCCTATTTCACAAGTGCACTAATTGAAACTCCAGCTGGACACGTTAAAAGATCTGTATGGAAGTGTGTGTGTCTATATGCAGATGTTAGTCAACTTGGGACTTGTAGTTAACTCAAAATCAAGTGCACCCTACTTAAACCAGCCTGAACTTAACTATGCTTTAGCTGTGCTCACAAAGCTTCTAGGGCTGTCCTCGACCAAAGAAATTGTTAGTGCGCTTTCACAAGCCATAGTCCGTTTGGCTCGTCCGAATCAGACTTAAATCGATACTTTTGGTTTGTTTTCTATTTAGTCTGGTTTGGCTCACAATGACCGAATCAAAAAAAAAAATAAGTTGAAGAGGGGCGTGTACGAAGGAGCAAATTTATCTTTTTCATCTTGTGAGCTGCCACTTCTCTGCAGGGAATCGCAGACTTTGATGCTGTCAAAGTTTTTTCACTTTGCCTCAACACTGATCGACCGCGCACCAATCCCTTCTCCTCCAGTTTATGACTTTATAAAAATCACTGTTTTTGCGGACTTTACTTTGCATATTCTGTGTGTTCTCTTTGGCCCAGATGTCAAGCAAACATCAGACTTCTACAGAAGTCCAGGTCCGTCCTTTCCCACTCATGTTAACATGTCGTTTACCTGTGTCCATCTCAGCAAATGCCCACACAGGCAGCCTGTGTTTTGGTTCGCTTGGAAAATTGTACTCTGGTGCAGACCAAAACATCCGGTCCAAACCGCTTACGAGAGGTGGCCTCGGACCGGATGTTTTGGTCTGCACCAGAGTACGAATACTGCGTTCATAACTGGCCAACCAAAACCGCACCAGTTTGATTAAAGCAGACTAAATGTTGGCTTGTGAAATCGCTCTAACATTCATACAATTTTGTTGACTAATCGATTAGTTGATTTAATCGACTGATCTGTTAAAAATGAGTTTCTCCACAAAGAATCACACAAAAGCACCACTTTAAATCTTGTTTTTACCAGAGATGTGCTCATAAGTTTCTTGGAAATAAGTCATTCAGCATGAAAAAGCATAAAAAATGACTAATTGAGCGAAGAAATATTAGTCAACTGAGACCGAAACGACTGATTAGTCGACTAATCGACTAAGAGGGGGCAGCCCTAGAGGCTTCACTAGTTGTAAGTTTTTAAAAAATGGATATATGGTCTACAACCATCCACAATCGGAACTGAGGCCAGTTTGTGACACATTGTTGAAAATTATTTAAAAGTTTTGTACAGAGTTGAAGTTTCGTGATACTTGGTTCAGAATTTTGATTTCTTTTCCTCCTCACTCAAAGAAATGTACGGAGCTTTTGCACATCCTTTGTAGATTCTGTGTATTTCTTTGGACTTGAGGACGTGGCATGAGTCCCAGCAGTCTTCAACGAGTCCAACACATAGCGAGTGTATTCATTTATTCACTTGGTTGTGCGATACCAGTATGCTGAATGAGAAGTCAGGGTTTAATGGGATTGCTTTTTACTCTTCATTTTTACTTTTAAATGAGAATACTCCATTGCCAACATCGCTACTCTTCTTTAGTTTGGCAGATTTCTCTCGCCGACAATATTTGCAGAGGTTTTTAACATTGTGGTGCACCGGCACTTGGTTTTGAAATCAATGCATTTTTTAATTTTTCAGGCGTAAATTTCTATATGCATTATTCCTAGTTCTGGTTATATTTTAGGAACATTTTGGGAACAGATGACCTTTGTGTAATTACCACCATCTTTTCCAAAGGCTGCATATTTCTAGTCTTGTTGATTTGTCCCTGCAAGGAAGTCGGAGCTTTTTGCTTGAGGTGTTTTTCTGAACAGAAATGCAGTTTTGTCGAAGCTGTTTGTGCAGCTGGTTCTACAATAGTTATAGACAGCGTAGCAACCAAAGTGTTTTCAGCTATTTCCTGGGAATGGGGAATTTGTTCCCTTGTTTTTTTTTGTATTTTTAATTCATTAATTGATTTTCAAAGAAACTTAAAGCTGCTCCCGTATGCACAAGCACATCTAGAAACGCACACAAAATCAATGTGATGTATGTATATAGATGCAAAGAAGGCGTCTAAGTGTGCTCACACATAACTACCCCACACATGCCTGAACACATGTATCACGCTGCATACTGTTATTTGCCTCTGTCCATTCCGTAGCGTGCAACAGAGGACCAGAGAGGGCCGAGCAGCTCCAGGCTCCCCTGGCAACTTGTTGTGGAGTTAATGATCCAGATGTAATAAGGCTGTAATTGCCAGGCCAGTTTGTTTTGCACCTAATGTTTGATGGAGGGTCAGTGCTTTGTTATATATCTACCAAGGGTGGGCAAGCACACTCACGCACATGCACTCTTTCACACGCCGTGTTCACCCCTGCGGGATGCTTCAAGGCAGTAGTCACAAGAATGCCCCCCCCTCTCTCGCCCTCTTTTTCTCTCTCGCTAAACACACTCCCCCACCCCGGACTCTACCTACTTCTCTGTTACTGGGAGCACCAGGCACAATTAGGCATACTCTGAAATTAGCCGAGACCAACTGCTACCGCCAAGGATCACACATAGAGGGTGCCAGGAAGCCTGGGAACACCAGGGGGAAACACATGTTTAATCCAAATGTCAACTCTCCAGACCTTACTCATTGCCATGGATGTGACCAAATGCCAAAATCTTCACCGTCCCTGCCCGGCCACTGAGTATCTTTCTCAATTGTTTTGAATTTTGTTCAGGAGAAAGGGCACGCTTCTTTGTGTAGTACAAAAGTTAAAGGGGGGTTCTCTGGCGGGTCCAGTATTATTATTT
The DNA here is from genome assembly GCA_916701675.1 of Sebastolobus altivelis. NCBI lineage: Eukaryota > Metazoa > Chordata > Actinopteri > Perciformes > Sebastidae > Sebastolobus > Sebastolobus altivelis. Next base: position 101,542 of record CAKAOK010069705.1, on the reverse strand, counting down.
TTTTTTTTTAGGTTTTTATATCATTCTGTAGCTTCCCAAATCCCAACATTAAAATTTTGGCCGAAGTACGTATGTTTAAGCGTCAAAATGCTATTTTCCCAAGACCTTCTAAAAGGGTTAGGGTCAGTGTGTTATCATTACACATAGTAACTTAGATGGCTGTCGGCATACTCCCAGTTTGGAGAGACAGACAGGAGTACCGGCACGGAAGCTAAGCAATGTGCTGTTGTGGACGCCATGTTACTGTAGTTTGGATCCAAAAGTCACACAATAACACAAACAAACTAACTGATCGATGCAGCAGCAGACCAGCAGCTCCTGTGTTCTGAGCGGTAAAATGACAACGATAACGGCTTCAGTTCCCCATCGGAAAGGGCTGTCCGATGGCAAGGTAAAGCGGTGAAAATATTCTAAATATAGCGTACACTTAACCCGATATTGATTTTTTTAGGTGGCTAAAATATGTTTTTTTGCTGCTCCCGTCCACAGTTGCTTTACCTCGCCATAAGACGGCCCTGTCCGACGGGGAACTGAAGCTGTTATATCACTGTCTTCAAAGCCACCAGACTCCATTAAAAAAAACAGTAATTTTACCACACAGAACACGGGACTTTACATAAAACCCCACTTAAAAAAATCGGAACCAACCCTTTCAGTTATTTCCAAACTTAGCACAGCTAACTTCGACTCAGCTAGTACTAGCATTTACATTATTCACAACCTTATTGATTAGCTTCGATTAGCTTACTTTGGTAACCTACCTCACTGCTTTTTGCAATGCCTGAGTGGGCGTTTCCATTTGAAAAAAAAACCAGAACAGAATGCAGATGGACCCGCCCTTTAAAAAGCTTTTATTATTGTGGCTGTTCAATTAAAAACAAGAACAACGAGTATCAAATAAACAAGTAAGGTAGTAAAAACATATAAACAGATGGATTTATATTTCCTTTTTATGGTACTGAATTTTCTTCACATTGGGAATTTATGCAATATGTGCTTTAGATGAAATAATAGAGATAATATAATGATTGATTGGCACTGTAACACTTTCCATGACTTTGAGTAGCTCAGCATTAACATTGCTAATCATTGTCTCAGCTTAAACTGCTAAAAAAAACGTAGGTGGACAGATTTTTTTGGACGAGAGTCAACATTTGTCTGTCTGACTCACATTAATATTGCTATGAATATTGGTTGATCTTCAGAGAGCACTCTGGCGAAGTCAGCACCCGAAGCGGACTCTATCAAAGTTCACATAAAGTCTGCATGAGCCCCCTCGTGGACTCGTGGCATTGGGCAGCCCTCGCCGTCCCAGACTTCACACACTGTGCCCGTTAGGTTCGCCAGTCTGCAGGTGCAGAGACTTTTAGATTCAGCCACACACACACACACACTTTTCTCCCCCTCCTGCCCTCCCTGCGTGCGTCCCTGTGAGGCGGTACAAGGCTCGTCGCATCATTTCGAGCAGCAACACCTGGGGCTTGAAGTGAAGAGGTAAGGCATTAGTGCTGAGGTGTACATGGCCACACGGTCGCTCCTCTTTCTGTTCATTAGCGGTAACAAGGCTACCGCTCTGTTAGGTCTTTATACATGAGTAGCATGCAAACGTATACTGGCATACCTTGCCACTGAGTCTCCAGAGAGCTTCCTCAAGGCCCTGGCTGGTGTGATGCTACAATACTGCCCTTAAGCAGGAGACTCACAGAGGCCAATCTAAAGATACGGCGGCAGGTTCTCTCCCGAAACGTCAAGTAGCTCTCACTTGAAATGTTCACATTTTATCCAGGTACAAAACGCTAAGATTCCTAGGGTTTATTGAAGGTATTCTCTCTGAACATCGGCATGATTTCATGTGGATCTTTCACTCTACATTGTCAGTCATTGAATTGTATGTATTTGTGTTTGCAGGGGGCAGAGGCCCGTTCAGAGGCTCCCAGAGACCAGGAGTGGCTGGACCACCTCAACCACATCCTCCAGCAGAAGGTCAGGCTCACAATCATCTGCAATAATGATCACACAAGTTACTCATTCCTGCAAATACACAAGATATTAGCAGCCTCCCTTCATTGCCTCCGCACTAGGAGGTTATGTTTTCGGTTCGGTTTGTTTGTTTGTTTGTCAGCAGGATAACAGAAAAAACTACCAACCCGATTTTTAAGAAACTTGGTGGAAGGGTGTAGCATGGGCCACGGAAGAACCCATTACATTTTGGAGTGGATCTGAATCACTGGGCGGATGAACAAATTATTTTTCACTTTCATTAACATTGCAAGATCTGTCAGTCTGCGCTCTCTGAGTGCCCTTCTAGTTGTAAAATGAATTCCCGGCGTGGCACAGCTCTTGGTTGAGGTGTCGATTTGTTGAGTGTCAAAAGGTAACAGAAAATTGGCAGAAAGTTTTTCTTCTTTTTAAAGTTCATGGTAACAAAAATAAATTGAAATGTAGCAGAGTGCTACAAAAACAACAAATTCTCACAAATGTGCAAAAAACCTTCACTTCCATGAGATTTTAATTACAAGTGGGAGTATTTTTTAAAAAGGATTATGGTTAGGTTATCATTCCACCACTATTTTAGCATTTTCTCTGTCACTCACTCAATATCAGTGACGAAGGGAAAGTTGAAATGGTCGAAGCCCGAATAAATTATTTCATTGCAATATATATATATATTACTGTATTATTATTTTCTATTTTAAGTTTCTCTTGTTTGTTTTTGCAAAGTATTTATTTCTGAATAAACTATAAAGTATATTGTTAAGAGTAGTTATTATTACCAAAGTAAATTGTTATGTTTTACGGAGAAATACCCTAAAAAGAGATATTTTGTGATTTTTTGTTTGATACTTTAGTTTAAGAATAATTCATTTTAATTTCCATTTTTAAGTATTGAATGATAAGCTTGATCTGTAGGCGTTCGCGTTTCCATAATGTTTTTTTGTCTCGATATGTAACATACCAAATATTTTAGCCAAACATTGCAGATGTGTTGCTTTTGTCAGTTTTCAGTCTAGAAAAATTCGGGCACCAGTTTCACCCAAATACAGTAAATGGAGGATGAATTTTTAGTTCCCATCCCGATGTGTCCTGCTTCAGGCTCTGGACAAAAAAAAAAAAAAATGATGCAAAAGATAAAACAAAGAAAAGCAACTACATCCTCACCGTGTGTGTGTGTGTGTGTGTGTGTGTGTGTGTGTGTGTGTGTGTGTCTTTGTGTGCACAGCCACTCATCTGTGAGTGCTCTGCTGGAGCTTTACTCGAGTGCTGTCAACGTCTGCTCTGCTGTGATATGTGTATGATTGAGAGTGTCGACTGTGTGTATGTGTGTGTGTCTCGTCTGTGTTCTTGTCAGCGGCTGCCGCAGGCACTCATGCGTCGCCTCCGCACCACGACACACACCAGACACTGTTCTCTTGTTCCCCAGATCTTCTCCTGACCTTTCCACCTTCCTCTCCCCCTCCCACACTAACACACACACAAACACTCTACTGAATCCATGTTTTTCCCTTCTAGCTGGACAGCTCTCAGTCCCTGTTCTCTGTCTCTCTCTTTGCCATCCTCCACTGTCCTGCATTCCTCTCTCTCCCTCTCTCTCTCTCCCTCTCTCTCTCTCTCTCTCTCTCCCTCTCTCTCTCTCTCTCTCTCTCTCTCTCTGGCTCAGACCCCGAGGCAGCTTGTTAGTGGGGAACTAAATATTGATTTGGCGGGCCTGTCGATGCCGGGAGAATGAGCTAGTGTCCACCAGAGACCTCGGCACCGGCAGCCTGCTATCGACGTTTTCCGTGGGCAGAACAGGGGTGGTGGAAGGAGGGGGGGGGGGAGTGGAGGAGCTGGTGTGGGGAGTGGAGGAGGAGGAAGAGTGGAGTATGACAAGGCTGAGACTCGCCCCTAGGTCTCTGCGGGGACCGCTGGGACCACCGCAGTCATCCCCCCCTCACTGCAGCAGACTTTTTCTATCCCCTTTCAAGTCCATCTTGTTCTGTTTTTTTGTTCATTTATTTATTTCTAATGTCTCCTCTTCTCTCTCTATCTCGTCCGGTTTTTAAAAGCATGCAGTCATATCAAGAGGACACCAGACTGTCTCTGCATACGGTATTTCTGTCACATGTGACATCTCACATACTAAGAGACCAGAGCGAGGGTCTATGAAGTCGCTTTAAGTGCCTGTCCGTTCGTTGATTAAGGTAGATCTCCTAATTTGACGCTTTGAAGACCACCGCGATAACGTGCCCGTACTACACGTGTCCGCTGACGCCGAGAAGCGAGCGTTTCCTTAAGAACTCTCATACCGTTCCCCTCTTTGCCTCTCTACTCTCTGTCATAGCGTATGAAAGGCTCGCCAAGCAGAACATCTGTGAAGTGGAATGGCCTGGCCTGTCACCCTGCCTGTGACACTAATAACACACTCCCCTAATAGTGATATGATCTTACCCCCGGAGCTGCACGCACACTTCTTGGGATAAAAAAGAGACACAGAGACAGAAATAGACCCGGCGAAAGGAAAGATGAGAGAGAGATCCATGTCCTTAACTGGCTGGCTGTCACTGAAAGAGGATGAGGATGTGTCCATCTGTTGCGCGTGTATGTCTGGGTATGTGTACGTATTGGCGTGTGCGCGTGCGCTCTCACGACAGCCTCATCTTGTCACTGTCAGTGCCTAATGGAGCTGCCAGTGGGACAGCACTTTATTATCTCAGTGGCCCTGTCAATAGCAAACCCATCACTCACTTTCTCTGTGTGTGTGTGTGTGTGTGTGTGTGTGTGTGTGTGCAGATGTGAAAGAGCGGTACGTACAGCATGTGTGCATCTGTGTCTCTGTGTGTGGGCCGCCATTGTTCGTCATCACTGTCGTGCGCTTGCCACATGTCAGCGTAACAAGAAAGAGAGACATCCGCAACACATAGGCAAACCGTGTGGAGACACGTGACGTGAACGCTCCCTTCGTGCCGAAGAAGTGGCATAGATTTCTGGAGCCCCCCCCCCCCTCGCCGCCGCCCCACACGTCCACTCAAAACCAAATGAAACATTGCATTCATTTCCTCGTCTCTCACCTCCACTGGTGAGTTAATGAAATCAAACCCTACGCCTCTCAGTGGAGAGCCACCATAAGCGGCGCTCCATGGCCAGGATCGGGGGACGGTGCTATCTAATAATCATGAGCAGGCCAGGGGGTGTGCTGTATGGCTCCACCGCAACCCGCCATGAATAAGGCCAGCAGAGAAGATGGAGTGTCCATGTGGGCCACGGGGTCCAGGCACCGGCCCGGGGAAGCATTGATTTAATTGCCTTTGGTTTATTTGTGGAGTCCTAATTATTGACTGGAGGTAGAATTTAATGGGCCAAGTCTTTATGAAGACAGGGAAATGACTGGCTTCTGCTGCTGGCCAATAATGAACAGGAGGAGCATGTGCATGCAAGCGTGTGCACATGCATGCGAACACACGCGTTCCCTCCAGATCATTTTTCAGACTCATTTTGCACACACACGTACCCATCTCAGGCCTCATGACAGCATAATAACATTTAAAAAGTCATTGACTCTGTTGATTTCTTTACGAGAGGACAGTGGTTTGGGGTGGCGCTGAGGGCCCGCTAATATTTACTTCACAATCACACCCGGGGGAGACGTACAAGCATCACTTCTTATCAGCCTCCAAACTATAACAAGCAGGTGAACATTACATTAAGGCAGTGGTAGAGGCAGGCCGGACCAATCTGGACTGGACTTGTTATAAAACATTGTTTATGGATGGACTACAGGGCGGAAATTTTTCCTGTAATTTCAAACCCTTATTGAACTTCGGGGAGGGGTTGCTGCTGCTGCTTATTGCTACGATGCTAATGGCATCATTTATCTAAAGTTAAATAACAGACTTTATTCATGTCACTTCCTGTCAAAGCCTCTCAGTTCCCTAGGGCGTTACATCATTAACCCTCCGTATTAAACATATCAAAGGGCTCCGCGCCTTACAGCGCTAACGCAGTGAGAAAGTTTTCCATTGTTGTCGGTTGCTGTGAGGGTGAGGGGTAGCGTGTTGTGTTGTGTGGCTCATTATGCCTCCGTAATGACAAGGAACAGCTCTGAGTCCCACACTTCTCTCTCTGAAGGAAAGTGACTCTAATTAAGCCTCATTTAATGATTGAGCTAATTAAATCAGCCACTCTTTTTCTGTCTCTGTTAAGTGTGTTTGTATGTGTGTGGAGGGGACTCGAGCCAAGCCTTTGTACTGTAAATATGTCACTGGAACAGTGGCGGGGGGGAATCCCAGGAGGAGACTATACTAATGCCAGAGCGTGCTGTGACCTATTCGGTGCGTTCAACTTGCATTTCACATAAATAGAAACAGCATATGCAGCCTTTTGGTGCCGTTTCTTCCCCCATTAAACTGCCGGGGTGATTACTTAACCAGGCGAGCTACAATATATCAAAACAGCACTTTTCAGCAGATCAGTTGAAATAGTCCAGGTGAATAATCTTATTATTATTCTTGAGTCATGACACTATTTTTGAGCTTTAAGGTTACTGCCAGTCTGATTGTACCCAAGGGTCGTCCTTTGGAGCATAGTGGACTCTCGCTCTTTAAGTTACTACAGGAAGAGAACTAATGATGAAAGTGGACATTTCCACACTGAATAGATGACTAGATGTGTTAAAATTCCCTTATGTCAGTGAAGAAACATTGAAAAGCAGCAATTCTTGTTTCGTATGTGACAGTTTGCTGCAGGCACAGCCACCTTTGTTGATTGTAACGGCCTCCCAGTACATTACCTCGGCCAGTGAGCCATACTGTTAATGACGGGTGTGTTCTTCTTGATCGCTGAGTTCTACCTAAAGGTTGCATCTGTTTTGTATGATATCACCTTTCTATATTTATACCCCAATCGTGCCAGAATCACCTCATTTTCACACCTAATGAGTAGGAACCTGAAACAAAGACCCGGTGCTTCCCTGTGTTTAATCGAGGGTGTATTTAGGTCAGATCCCTAACAAATGCATGTTGCGCACCGAGATGATGTTTCCAAACAACGTATCAAGAAAAGGAGAGATTTTTAATTACAGTATTTGTGGCCCCAAGTGTCCAATTCCCTTTCATATCAGTCTCTAGTGACCTAAAGGGGAGAAAAGAGAGGGATCTGCTCCGCTGCAGGGGTAGGTAATTACGAAGGAGAGGGAGAGAATAGGCTTGTCGGTGCGTTAGTGATTTTCTTACCTGAGCCCCTCTTTGCAAATGTGACATATTCATTATGGGAGATAATCAAATGCAAGACTTTTTAGTACGGTGCCTTTGTGCTTTTTTATCTATTTATCATGCTGTTGTTGTTGTTATTCCCCCGTTTGATAAATTTGATTTTCAAACAAAAGTGAGAAGATCAAAGATCAAAGAGCTGTTTTTTTTTTCCTCCTCTGTGATAAAACTAGTGTAACTACTTCTCCCTTACCTTGAATAGTGGCCTAGATTGGAGACGGCTCATCAGCCAGAGACAAAGATTTATAGCAGGAATCCTCCACCACTGTGAAAGCACTCCTGTCATACCACTCGGATCGGAAACCTTGTGTTTTTTTATGGTTATTATTAAATTAACCAGTAGTGTACATCCTTGTTTATTACAGTAAAAATATACACTGTACAACTGTTGTTACAGGTGTACAGGTAGGCACTCCTGTGGGACTTTTGAAGGACCTAAAAGTTGCTTTTATAGTAGAAAATTCTATCAGAATCAGAATCCGTTTTATTTGCCAAGTACATACATACAAGGAATTTGACTCATTATGCAGCGCTCAAGGTACTTACACAGAATAGAAATAACAGCTAGGGACAAGGACAACCAAGCTGCACAGATAAAGATGTGGAATAGGCGGGACTTTTATGACACAAGTGGTGAAAAAGTAGGTGTATATATAAATAGTATATAAATATAACAATACCAATGACCAACAATAAGATAAGAATAAAACAAGAAAATAAAATAAAATGTCTAAAAAATGTGTGCATTAAAGACTGTAAGAATCTATAATGGCAGTGACAGTGTATGACTGATTTAAGTGCTCATCAGAGTGACGGCCTGTAGCTATATTAAGCAGCCACATCTGCTTACTTAAATGGCTGTTACATTTGTATGGATAAGGTGGTAAACTAGTGAACAACCGAGAAAGAACACCCAGTAGTCATATGCTGAGCGCATGCAGAAATTTGGATGCTGTATCCCCCTTATATCTCTTTTAGGCTTTCTGATTCCCCCTCCCTCGTCATTCGGACTCATTTAGATATCCGGCAGCCTGACACAATCTTTACAACCACTCACAAATTGGGCCCTTGGAAATAATTGCGCTAACCCGTTCCGAGGGAGAAGACAAAAGAGCTGGAATGATTGATCTTTTAAGAGAGAAAAAAAAAGTTGATGTGTGTAATGCCACTACCAGACAATGGTCACTGGAGTGCTGCAACTTTGAGCTGCTCCTTGCCTTGAGGTGTGCCCCAGGCTGTAGAATAGCAATGTCATTTAATTGGCTCATAAAAACACCTTTTGCTTGCAGCTCTTGTTCTCGTCTTCACACACACACACACACACACACACACACACACACACACACACACACACACACACACACACACGCACTTACACACACACGCTTGTCAGTGTCAGTGGCTTTACATGTCAGTTCACTTCTGCAACATGTTCATGAAATCACACCTAGACAAAAGGTCTGCTCTGCAGGGCCTGTTGAATAGTAATGATGTGAGTTAGCATGGCTTAATGCTACAGTAGCTTTTTTAGTGTTGCCATCGGGGACAGGGCCTCTTGCAAAAACAGCGGCTGCGTTGCTCAGTGCTGGTGCTGGCTAGCTCTGCCAAAGGGGACAGGGGCCCGGTTAAATCAACTGTAGCATAACATTAGTGCCAGTTCCCTAACGCTGCCTTAAGCAGCCCAGGGGATCCGGTAGAGCAGCTGCATCACAGCTTACCTCCAACCATCCTGCAGGGTATCGGTCCCCAGCAAGAGTGGCCGTCAGATGAAAGGAGAGGATCGTCCTGCTTGTCCCGTCCGTTAGCCTGTGTGTGTGTGTGAGGGCGCTTGTGTTTCCTTGAGCCACAATCTGCTGATGTGAGTCGCACACCATACAGTAGGGAGATGAATATGAATGAGAGGTATTTTATCACAACGCAATAGAATCATTTATCAACCAAGAGAACAAAAAGTTCACTCACTCTACTGGGTGACATATATCAACTTTAATGAAGCTTTATAAAGATGTTGATGCTGTTGTATCTGTGCGTATATGTTACAAAGTTTTTGTGCTTTTGATTACTCATGAAGGAAACAAGAGGGGCACCCTCGTGGATTAGGGGTTAAAGGGATAGTTTGGATGTTTTGAAGTGGGGTTGTATGAGGTACTTATCCATAGCATAGACTGTGTATAATAAGTGGACGTAGTCACCGTGACATCACCCATTGGTTTGTGAACTGCGGTTTTGAAGCCTCTAGTTCGGCATTTGGGCCGTCGCCATCTTGGTTTTTGGTCATCGCAATCTTATTTTTTGCAACGAGAAGTGACACGAGAGGATGGAGCTAAGTACAACCGAATGCTGAATAAGACATTTTCAGGCAACCAAAAAGGTTATGATTAACTTTCATGAACTGAAAACACACAGTGAAAGGGTTGAAGTTGTAAGACGAAAACACGAAACACTCCCAGACCGGACAACGCCGTGGTAGCGACCTGTCAATCACAAGGTAGCCACGCCCTAAAGCATACCCTGCTTTATGGTCTATTTGACTCTAAATGGGACCATAATTTACTAAATGAACATCATGCTGTATTGAAGAAGACTTGAAACTAGCGATTGAGACCATAAACTCATGTTTACAATGTTTACCAAGGTAATAAATCAAGTGAGAATTTTGAGTGAGTCATTTTCTCATAGACTTCTATACAATCAGACTTGTTTGTGCAACCAGAGGAGTCGCCCCCTGCTGGATGTTAGAAAGAATGCAAGTTTAAGGCCGTTCAGCACTGTCTTCACTTTTCAGACCCCGGAGTGGCCCACTGATCCATAGTCATCGTACCTACAGTAGATGACGGTCGGCGCGCCCCCAGTTCGGAGAAACAAACAGAAGTACCAACACGTGAGCAAAGCAATGTACTGCTGTGTATGGGGGCAGCAGCAAAACGTATTTTAGCCACCTAAACGAAAGACCCACTTAAAAAAAATCAATATCCGTAAAGTGTCCGCTATATATAGAATATTTTCATCGCTTTAGCTTGCCGTCAGACAAACATTTCCGATGGGGAACTGAACTGAAAGTGAAACTTATCTATGCTCTCTTCAAAGCCAGCAGACTCCATTAACAAAAATAGTATAGATAAGTTGCGTACACTTAAAGTAGGGACAAACCATTGTTATGATACGTACGTGAAACAAAGCAGCGTTTGTCGACCATTTTCAAACCACTCTCACTCACCACTTAGCTTCATCCCAGATGGCCATGTTGTTGTGAAATTATCTGTGTATTGGAATGATCAGATGAGATGAAGATGAAGATGAAAAATGAGAAGAGTCTTCTGTGTTTCTCCTCTTGACTTTACTCGTTGGCTTGCTTTTCCTCACTTCCGTTTCTCTTCTCGTGCACTGATTTGTTTAAGCTGAAGAGCCAATCAGAGTGATTTCTCTCACCGACGGGCGCCAACGCCAATTCAACATGCTGAGTAGGCCAAAAACCTCCAACACGGGCAGACTAGAACCGACGGTGCGGGACACACCGAAAAAACTAGACTGACGGACGCTCACCGACGGCCCAAAACTGTCTGACGGCCGACCGTCGGCTTGGTGTGTCAGGGCCTTAACACTGTGTAACACTGCTAACACTGACTACAGCGGCAAGCCTAACTTAAAGATAGGGTCGACGATGTTGGAGAGCTAGCAGAATTTGAATGTAGCATCGCCTCAGGAGCTCCGTCTAAACTCAACCCCTCCCCTCGGGGCTCCTTCCAAGGCAACGCCCCCCACACACATGCACGATCACCGCCGCATCGTAACTACTTCACAGACACAGAGCGGAGAGAGGACCTCAACTCAACAACGCTTCCTCGTGACAAGTAATCGCGGCAGTGCTACTGCAGGGCTGAGTTTTCTCTTCCATTCTCCAGGAAACGTGCGGCGGCGACGCGCTTTGAGTTCAGGCTGGTGCACGCCAAGGGTAGAGTACGAGCAGGGAGGCAGGGAGGCATCTGATTGGTTCTTTCCAACCGGGCGCCGAGACAGTGATTGGTAGACGTTTTTACAGGATTACAGCAGCTACAGATGACGGATCTTTTCCGGTCCTTTTTCAGAGTTCATAAGTAATGGATCGCTGTCGGGGTGTAAAGACCATTTCAACCAATATGACAAATTGTGTATACTGGATAACATCGTCAAACCTGCCTTTAAACTGATATTGTATTTTTTTAGGTGAGCCTTTCTTTTAGGTGGCTTAAATATGTTTTGCTGCCGGCCCCGTCCACAGCAGTACATCGCTTTGCTTCTGTGCGGTAACTCCTGTCTGCTTCTCCAAACTGGAGGCGTGCCGACCGTCCTTTACTGTAGGTAATACACCAGCTATGGATAAGTACCTCATAGAACCTCACTTCAAATGATCCGAACTATCCCTTTAAGCCAACCACGAACCACAACATTCCCAGTTCTCTCTTTCCCTTGGTCTTGTCGTCTCTCCACTGTCCGAGTAAAATGTCCCAAAAAAATACTTAAAATGAAGGAATTGAAAGTAGATACGGTTTCGTCTGTTTCAGACTTACATTTCACTCCTGTTAGGTTTATCTAGATCATGTTTACCTGTCAGTGTTGTTTACCCATATTCCCATATCGGTGCTTTTAATGATCCAGTCTCCCTCTCTGCTGTCCCATAGAGCCTCGTGTTGTGGCCGTGTCTCTATTTTAGTGGGTTTGTTTGCATAGTTAGTGGCTCTAAGTGCAATTAGCTGATTGGGAAATTGTGCGTACGTGTGTGTGTGCCGACGTGAATGTGTGCGTGAGACAGCGAGAGTGAATTCTCCCCGGAGGACGGAGGCAGAGGGAGATGTCTCAGCAGTTACTTCAGTGTAGCGGTTCTCAGAGGAGCAGCGCTGCGTGTTTGATGCATCCAGTGCTGTTGGAACTGACTCCCCACTGCACACATGCTCAAGCACAGACACACACACACACACACACACACACACACACACACACACACACACTTCCCAGCACACGGGGCCTTGTGTTCCCTGCTGCTGTTACCTGTTAATGAAGAGGAGAGATGTGTCAAGGAGCAGGGGGACTGTGTGTGTGTTTTTGTATGTGAGTTTCTGAGCTTCTCACTCTTCAGACGTATTGGAAATTGATAAGACGATAGTTTCAAACGTCCTTAAAACATGTCAGCTGCAGAGCTAATTCCAATATGTGTTGTGAGTTTGTGTTAATCACTTCAAAGCAATGATACCTTGTATTCCCCCGACGCCAACGTTATTCAGTGAAGTTTCTTACAGCACTTCAGACTTGTGTCAGCCTGTTTTCTCTGTGTATGGTTCAGTAGCTTATGTTTTCACATTCTCTTTTAAGAGATAAAAAGTGAAAGATTTTCTGATATTGAAGTCACTATTTTCAGCTCGGCCAGTCCACATCTCATCTCATGCCATGTGACTTAGAAAATTGCTCAGGGAATGAATTTGTCTCCCTCGCTTGAAGAAGGCGCTTGTAAAAAGGCTGCACATAACTTGAAGTGAATATTTATGGGTGATACAGTATGAATGCCCGCCTTTGATCAGGCGCCCTAATGACCATAAAATCCTTGTGTCGATTCAGAGGAAAAACAAAATTAGCCAGAAGTCTGAGGGAGAAGCCTGCCAAACACATACTGTATAGTTCCTTCATTCTCAACCTTTGTAATCCTGTATGATTAAGTGGACATCAATTCTAATCCTCTTACCTTCCCAGCATAAACACAGTCCAGTAAAAACACAACAATGCTGTAAACCAGCGATGCTCGTGATGTTTTAATTATGCCTCGAGGCGTGTCTGCTGAAAAGTGATCAACTCATCCCCTCTGGGGAAAGCGTAGCGCGTCATCAGCCCACCAAAAAAAGGGGAATGGCCACCATTTTTCTGTGCTTAAAGGATAGTTTCGCATTTTTTTAAGTCTTTCACAAAACACTGCTCACATGCCCTCATTTACATTAAAAGAGTTTTTGGATGCAGTAATCATTCCTCCTGTCCGTATTTGCCAAGAAGAGATCCACTCCAACACGATTCCAGTGTAAGGTGAAGGATAAAACCCCCAGTCCATTTTCAATGCAAAATTAATTCTAAAATTTAGCTGAAGCTAGTATGAGTTTGTTAAAGGAACAGTGTGTAACATTTAGGGGGATCTATTGGCAGAAATTCAATATAATATTAATAAGTGTGTTGTCTTTAGTGTATAATCACCTGAAAATACAAATTGTTATGTTTTCGTTAGGGTGTCACTATTTCGATCCTAAATCGAAAATCGATTGAAATGAGCTTTCGATTTCGACTTTCGCAAATCAAAAGCAGTGACTCCTTGTCACTTTACTTGTCCAACTGTCCAAGCGTCCTTGAGCAAGACACTGAACCAGGCCAGCACCTTGCATGACAGCTCCTCCTCCATTGGTGTGTGAATGTGTGTGTGAATGGGTGAATGAACAGCCAATTGTAAAGCGCTTTGTCCGGGAAGGTAGAAAGACGCAATATATATGCAGTCCATTTACCATTTACCATTTACTATGAAACAACTAAAGCGAACAAGAACTGTTGTAAATGTACATATGAGCATGCATGTGTTGCTTTAAGAGAGATTTGGAAGCAATGTGAGCCCATGCTTTAATACTTAAGAATCGTACAATACCAAACCACTGATTGAGAGTGGAATCTTAGAAAAAAGTAAAGTGTGGGATTAGGTGTTGAAACTACTGCTGTGTAGCCTCTTTTGTGAATTTCATCGTCAAAACACTCAACGTGGACGGTCCCTCAAAAGTTTCACAAGTCCTCAGGCCTCATCTGAGGTTCTGTTGTTTCACAAAACAGCACATTGGCTCTCTGAAAAGCTGCCAGGTGTCAAAAATCTGACTCTTTTTTTTTTTTAATAGTGGTGCATTTGTGTGTTTTCCTCATTTTCTCTAACCCCTTCTACCACCGCCCCCACACCCTTTCTCTATCCATCCCCTCCCCTGCAGATCCCCTCTGCCGGCCAGCTAATGGAGGCTGTGCGCGTGAAGATGAAGGAGAGGAAAGTGCTGACAGAAGAGCTGGCCACGCTCGCAACACCAGTCAGCGAAAAAGCCTGACTCCCTGGGCTGAGGCTGGGAAAACTGTCATCCTCTTCTTTTTCTCCCTCCCTTCTTCTCTCCCTCCCCGGCTCCTACTCAGTGGGAGCCGGGCTGAGCCAAGCTGAGCCGGGGCAGCAGAACCAATATTTGTGAGAAAAGCGCTGTCGACTCACTCTGGGCCACTGGCTCAACACAGCAGCCCGGCTTTTGTAAATGAGCCCTCGACATCTGTGTTAGCGCTCAGTGCACTACGTCTATCAGACAGGGCCCTTTAGCGCCAAGCTAATTTACAGTGCAGCCACTCTCAACGCAGACCTGGGGTGATAAGGCAAATGCTTACGCTAATGTTTAAGTTAGACTTTTTTTTTTCGCTCACTTTTACCTCTCCCCCTAATTTATTTGGCACCTGAAGGACCTTAGGGTGCAGGGACTTGACCCAGCAATGCCAAGTCAACACTTTGAGAAAGTCAAGAGTGCAGCACAGAGCAGAATATTCACTGTAAGAAGAAGTTAGATCCATTTATCAGACCTGATACTAACACTGCTCTCAGAACATATTCAATGATTGAAGGATTTTATTCATCAAATGCACTGCATGTATTTATTTCTGTCGGAAATTATCTTCGTTTGTGGATGTTTAAAATGTACTCTGTATTTGTTCTGTTTATAATTTATTAGGTAATAATGTTATATATCAATGATTTTCTTATTCATTTCTAAATAAAAACCAATTTCACTCTAAATTTTGCTCTTCAAAGATTGCGTTAATGTTTTTTTTGTGATGAAATTTGATTGGTTTTAAAGATATGCATTAGAAATTATTAACAACAAAAATTACATAATTCAAAATATAACATCAATCAAAAATAATAATAATAATTAATAAATAATAATAATAAATTCCCGCCCCCCCCCCCAAAAAAAAATAAAAAATAAACCAAAAATAATACAAAAAATAATTAAAATTTAAAAAGATTAACTAATAGCGACCCCCGCCCCCGCAAAAAAAGATTCTGGCATTGCGGAGGAGTCCTCCACATACTCTCACAAAATCCCAGTGGTTATCTATTTTTCTTGATGTTGTAAGTATGGAACTTCCAGTAGCTAGGATGCACGGTGCTAAAGGGAAAACTATCTTATCCTGGACAGGAGCTTTAAATAAAATCCAAGAATTTATGTAACGTAATTGTATCATAACACATCCCTTAGTGTATTAGTTTGTTGTGAATTTGATGGTCCTATTTCTAAATGGTCTGTTGTATTTTTCCAGCAGTTCAAAGGACCGTCAGTCAGTGTGTGATGGTGACTGAGGATGCTCCGGTGGACAACGGGGTTCTCACACCTCTCTCATGATTGACAGCTGACTGTTGGCATGGTTCCTGTCTGTAACATGTGACCCCTGCTGTTGACATCATTAACACGGGTCCACATGAGCACGCACACACACACACACACACACAGCACAGGGGTGTATTAGAGGAGTGGTTACATCCTTGACATAACTACCTCCAACCCCTTTTATCTGTTTCCCTTTTCCTCCCGCTCTTATTATTCATTTTGAATATTAAACCGTGATCCTGGTCTCCTCTGTCCTTGAGTTGGCATCTCACACAAGAGACCACACACTCCTCCCTTCAAGTCATCCTCCTTTCTATACCTCTCCTCGCTTTTGTTTTCCTCTTCATCGCTTTCCCCCTTTCTTTTTATTATGTATAATTAACAATGGTGTGAAGAATCCTCCGTTCAGGAATTAAAAAGAAATAATTCCACTTTCTAATCCCCCCTCCCTTCTCAAATATATGCTAATGATGTCGTTTTCCTTTATCTTTTTATAATAAAGGATTAGGCCAGGACTGTCTCTAGCTGCAACTCGGGGACCAATTTAGCTGGGATCCAGGAGAGACAAACCCTTGTGGTTAATTACCATTCATTAACATAGTTTGCATCTTTTCTTCCTCTCCGATACCCAGGAGCCAGCTATTGTCAATATTTGTCCCATATAAATTTCTGCAGTTTTTTTTCCCAGTCACCATCCTCCAGGGTAATGCAGCTAATGACAAACATTAATAACTCAGAGAAATCCGGTGGCGCAGTGGGTATAGAAGAGCAAAGCATCGGTGCCACGCAAATTATCTCGCAGCCCCCCACCCTTTGCTGTCTGATTGTCTCTATTTCTCTCTCTTCCCTTTTAGCGTGTAATGCATAGTCAACATGTTTGCTCGCCGAGCCCCGGCCTCGGCTGACACACTCGTGCTATTTCTATGACATATTCAAATGCGGGCCCCCTCAGCTGGTACTCCCTTGGGTTTAATTAACCTGGCCTTGCCTCTGACGCTCCCTCAGTGAAGACGTTAAAACGATCTTGAAAACACCCTTCAAACAACCCCACCACCCCCCCAACACACACACACACACACACACACACACACACACACACACACACACACACACAATATCTTCCACTAGGCGCTGTATATGATTCATCTCTTTATTTTCTGTGTAGGAATGGCGTACCCTTCTTTTCTTCTCTTTCACTCTCTCCTTGTCTTCCACCCTTCTTTTCTTGTACAGCTCTCATTAAGGGAGGTTTCCTGTGGGAATTACTTTGATCAGTAGTTCCAAATGCAAAGTTTTCCTCCCTTCCCCTTTTATTCATTCCAACACAATCAACTCGGTGTCATTTTTTCCCCTCCGTCTTTATCTCTTCCTCTTGCCCCGACTTCTTTTTCAAATCCAACTTTCTTGTATTTCTTTTTTTTTTCTTTCCACGGATTCCCGCAGGAGACTGTTCCTGGAGGGGTAGAAGAGGTCAGGGTCACGGGTTGACTTTGGGGTCGATCGATGATTTGTGTATGTGTGTGTTTGTCTTGTGTGTGTGTCCCAAGGCTTCTCTGTGGTACTTTTAAGTTCCCTCAGTCTGGTGTGAGTGCGTGCCACTTGGGTGGGAAGGCGGGTAGCCCACAGTACAAAGAACAGTCAAACCGAGTGTTTCTGCAGCCTCCAACTGATGCACAATTAGTCCTCGCAGATCTCGTCAACCAGCTGTGGAGTGAGTAGAAAACAGCCTCTGGTGATTTCCCTTACTTCACTGACACAGTTTCACACCCCGGCTATTGCTGCCAATACACCAGTCTGCTTTGATTTCACACGCACAGACACTTGGCACTCGCTTAAAAAACACGGTACGTGTGACATACAGCCAAATGTGTTTTTGACAAATGTATAATGCAACATGTTTACAGTTTTCACGGTGTCCATCTTTCATGTTTCAGAAACAAAAGGTAGACGCTGTTTACAGAGTGTATGTAGGCGTTTATCTCTGACTGTTAAATTTGAGTCTAATTATTCTTTAATCTTTTTAGATCACAGATACGGCTCCTCAACACACCCATGTATAATTTTCTTTTTCATTATATCAGATGCCACCTCAAAAAGAGAAAAAAAGGAATCACACTCTCCTGATGCACATATGCTATGTATACAACCTCATTGATCTTCACTTGAACAAGTCCCTTATCCTCCTCTACAGCACTCCAGACATGAAACGGCAGCAGATTATGGGTGGATGCGGCCCGCCGTGGGAAGCTAGGGAGCAGATAAAAAGGCCAGCCACTCAGGGGACTAAAGCTATGTTTTGATGCTGTGTGATAAAGCAGAGGCATAGGGCAAGAGGAAGAGGAAAGTTACAGGATCTATCTATATAGCTCTCTCTCGCTCTCTCCTATGGCTTCCCTTTTTTGGATTTCTCTCCCCTCCCTCTCACCTCTTTGTCTTGTCCGTCGTAACCAAGCTGTTCCTGCACTTTTCTTGTTCTTTGACACTCACTTCCTCCGTCCCCGCGGACTGTCCTAAGCCTTGCTCATGGCAGCTGTCTCTCTAAAGCCATGGCCTGAGCTCCTGGGGAGGAAAAAAAAGAGAGAAAGAAAGAATGGGAGAAGGGTTGATCTTGTCTCTAATCCACCTTCTCTTACAGCGTAGGAGGGAAGCTGCAGTCCTCAACATCATCTCAGAGAGAAGCGACTCTTTGAATGTGACTACCTGAACCCTCTGGTGTCCTCGTGACTAATCTGGGATGTTGTCTCAAACGGTGTAGAAAATGTGGCTCCTAATAGCACGGATCAGTCATTCTTTGGTGCACTGTATTGTCAGAGATTTCATTCCAAGCGTCTAAGCAGGGGATTTTTTTTTTTGTTCTGAGGCTCTGAGTTCATCAGTTGGCACGTTATCCATAGGACCATTTTGTTCTGTGCATTCAGAATCAAAGCAAAGTATCAGTGGTCCTAGCTGTTATTAAATAGGCAGCCATCCTTTGTTTTCTGCTCCGGCATGTATAATAACACCTTAGTCTGCGGTGTATAGCTCCTCAAAGCACCTCTCCACCTTGACTAACTTTTCCAAGCGCTCATTAGCGCACTGGCTGAAGTTCGGAGGGTATGAAGCGGGCTGGCAGATTACCCCCTGTAAAGTAGCACACCTCAGGTAATCACACTAATGAATTCAAGCCCCCCTCCACTCCCCCACCCCTTATTCCTTTCTCCTTTTCCCTTTACTTACTTTCTCCCTTTCTTCCACAGTGGCGGGTCGGTGCAAGAAGTGCCAAACAACAAAGAAGTGTTTGTTTGCATAACATTAGCGCTGCACGCTCGCACACAGTGGCGGGGGCCTGACTGCAGGACTGACTGGAGGCTTCCCATGAACACAGGTGGAGCAGGGCGAGCATCACTGGGACCAATTAGAGCAGAGCACAGGTACATTAGCATGTTTGAGTGGAGCGGGATGGCGTGGGGATTGGTTGGCCGCACGAAACGCACGAACACATGACCACGGCCTGGTGCGTGTTAGTTGTTTGTCTCCAGTGACACGGCTGACATATGTGTGACAAATGACCTCTGGTCTGCTGTCACAGCTCGTCCTGTCTTCTCCATCTGCACCTACACACACACACTTTCCACACAGGTACAATTGCAGCTTTCTTGCTACGCAGGGGCTTTATTTATGATGAAATATAGACATGACAATGTTTTAAAGATGACTATAAAAAAAAGTGAAGTCAGTTTCTTGTGGGTTGTTGCATCAAAGGGGAACAAAAACAAGCAGGAAGATGTGATTCACGATGTGTTTAGTTCAAAGATGCAGACAATGAATGTAACTAACTATGAGTGCGAGAGCAGGTGCTCCGGAGCATTCAAAGAGACCATCTTAGCAAAACTACCACGGTACAAATGAAGGTAAAAATGAAAGTAAACAATGAATTAGGGTGTTCTGGGTCTGCCTAGCTGTGGTCTCCTTCCAGTTGGATGACCCCAGGCAACTGCTAGGGAGAGGATTCATGATTTATATAAACGCCATTTACCAGTGGCAAGTTTTGTGTTTATTGTTTTGGATGTTATGACTTACTGGAGTTCAGTGAGGAATATATTTCAGCCACTACACTGACCTCACCCTGCGTGATCCCGGACACCCTGACCTGCAAAGTCAGCCGACCACTTGTCCCTCTGTTCTCATTCTTGTTGTCACTGTCCAGAGTTCATGATCATAATAGGTAAGGGTTGTAACTCAGGATTGGTGGTTGGCCTGAAAGAGGTTCTGGTGACTCAGGAAGGGGAGGCAGGGTGGAGGAGAACTGTTGACCTCAACCAGGAATATAAGGATGATGTAAGTAACATTTTGAGGAATTCTTGAGCCCAGCTGACATGCTCTGTGGACGAATTAGAGTTTATTAAGCTATTGTTGGTAGAGCTCTGGATTTTGTTTGTTTGGGCTGTCTTGGTTTAGTGCTTATTGATTGGCAGATATGGGTGGTGTACCCGTTTTTTAAAAGTGGACGGTGGACCCCAATCATAAGGATATCACTCTGCTCAGGAAATAATATACCAGGGTGCTAGAAGGGATGATCCAGCCAACTGCAGATTCCATCCTATAGTCTAGGCAACGGAGATAAAAGAGTCTACATATCTGTCTGTGATCTTAAATGAACACAATGTCGAGGCTCGGTTGAGGAGTGTCCAGTTCGGTGACGTCCGTACTGCATCTGCTTTTTGCCAACAGTGTAGTTCTGTGGGCCTCACTGGACTACGACCTCAGTTGAAACCTCAAAACCTCCACGTCTGAGGCCGGGAAAATATGTGGTTACCTCTTCAGGTTGGGAGCAAGTTGCTGTTCCAAGTGACAGACTTCAAGTTCCTCTGGCGCTTGTTTCCATGTGAATAAGCTGGAGCATGAGTTTGACAGATATTGTCATGATGTTTGAAGCAGGATTATCACAGTAAACTAAAACTGAAACTAAAACAAAAATAAGCGGTTAAAAATATTTTTGAATCTGAATCTGAAACTAAATACAAACTTGATCTTTTAAGGAAAACTAAAACTAAACTGAAACGACAGGCTATTGCCTGGGTACAACAAAAATGAAAATGAACGTTAATTCATTTCAGTTTTACTTTTTTAGCTATAATATATCACTGCCAAAAAAAAAGAGACAGCATGAATTTCTGTCAGCTCTCGTGACATTGAACCACAGAAATTGAACAGACTTGACCTTCCAGGAGATGGCGCTATAACGCAATTGCTTTACATCGGACACTAAAGTAGAGCAAAGATTAAACATTGGCCCTAACTAAAACTACTATAAAAATAAACCTTTCTGGAAAACTGAAACTAAACTAAAACTAGCACTCTGAAAACTAACCATAACTAATAATATAATTCAAAATTCAAAACTATTATAACCTTGCTCTGAAGGTGAGGAATATTTACATCAGTTAGCATTGAAAATATACAGAAAAGCTTCTGAAAAAATATATATATGTATATTGAAATGTAGGTAGGCATTCAGCTCTAAATCCAACATTTACCACAGAAATAAGATTCTAGTATGAATCTAACAGTCATATATGTTAAAAAAAAAAATGCCCCCATTGCTCTGTTATGGAAGATGAACGTGTCAGTAATGTGTGAATCAGAAACTTCCTACAGTTCCAACTTTCAGTCAGAGCTGATGAGACCAGCGGTCAGTGTAATAAAGTTAATGGCAACAATATCATATTTCACTTGAGCTCAGCCTCCGTCTGTCTGTACAGCACAGGTGAGATTTATCGCCTCATGAGTTTAGACAAATGGACACTCGCCTCTGGCCACACGCGCACATACAGATCACTGAGCCGTGGGACCGAGCACTTTATCAGAGCTGCCCGCCGAGGCCAGCGAGCAGGAAAACTGAGCAAAGAGCCGCACTCAGGTCACTGTCAGCCAGGTTGATGTATCACTCCTACTTTCTCCGTCGGCCAATAGGAGCAGGCAAAACAGGTGTTCAGGGTGCTCCTACAATATATCCTATAACACCCTCATACGTATGCTGCTTTCGCTGTAGAGCTGGTATGATAGTCATACAACATACTGTAACTAATCATACGTGTTGCATGGCAGTTTTCACCATTTTACACACACACATGCATCATCATTGCTGCATCATTTTTTACCACTAGGTGGAAGCAAAGCATAGTAGATTGTGACTTATTGGGCAGTGGACAAACTTAACAGGCACAGTATAGAGCTGTATAACATATAAAAACAGGAACTTTATAGCTTCTAACATAAAATGTTATATAGGGTTTGAATTTTGAGATCCTCAATGATTATGATTCAAACTTTTGACCTTTGAAAACATGTTTTTGTGATGAAGACAATGCCTATGGTGGGATCTCTTGTGAGTAAACTGGATTTATAAAAATCATGATTCAATCCATTTTCAGGATTACCTTTTGACATGTAATTAAAAGCACATTTTTTGTTTGGTAAAGAAAAGAAAGAAAGAAATATATGGTAGATAGTTCCTTCCGTCTTCCACACGATGGCGCCACTAACATTACAAATGTTTCTCCTCATTTTAAACCAGCTTTGCCTTAAATAATCCGCTGTGGTGGAACTTGATCATTACACAAGAACATAATCAAACCCAATTTTAAAAAATAGAACAAAAGCAAAATATACGATAATGCAGCAATCAAACCACACTAAGGATAATGATGGAAGTATGCACTTGAGGAACAAATTAATCATTTGATAGACAAAGATGTGCATGTGTATTTAACTGTTAATATTAAACACACATGCACATCCTACTGTGTGAGTTGGTCCCACACAGTTCATACGTGCGCTCTTGCATTCAGTCTGTGGTCTGTGGTGGGAAATACACCTCACACAAATGTACACTGCACACATTAATTAGTAGTTTACTAGTGTATTGTGTACACACATTGTGTTTACATTTTAGCAATTACTTATCGAGAGCAAATACAAGCTGTATTTAAAGCTGAAGTAGGCGAGATTGGTGCAAATATGATTAAAATGAAATGCATAACATGAAACAGATAACCTGAAAAAAATCATGTGCCTCTGTGTCCTACTGTGTCCTCTGGTGCTCCTAACAGCATCTGAAAGATTTCACTTACCGGAGGAAAACAAGCAGTAAGAGCTGATCTGAGATCTGCTGTCCATCTGTTGTCTATGAGAGCCGGCTGTCAATCACTCGCAAACTCCGACTTAACGGTCAAACTAGGCAACGCTGATCAAAAACTAATCAATATTATGTTACGTTAATGCCTATTTCTCGCCTCAAATGTTTTCAGAATCATCTTGTAGTGTACTGTTTAGCTGTAAAATGAGAAAGTTTGTGACCCAGCAGCAATGTTGTAAATCTCTTGAAGGAACGCGAAGTATCGGTCACATGACCGGAGCACAGCCAATAGGAACGCTTTCTCTCTGAAATGACCTGTGATCGGTCAAAGTCTCCCGTCACGGGCTAGATTTTTTAAAGCCTGGAAACAGAGCCATGAGGAGGTGCAGAAGTCTAGTTATCTCTCAGAACACTTGAATTACAAATATGCTGAAAGGTTATTATGGAATTTTTGCCCAATGATCCCAAAAATATACTGCCTACTGCCACTTTAAATGCTTTACTAATATTTGAAATGAAGAGGTAAAAGGTTAAGGTAATAAGCCTTTCACATTTAAACATTTCACAACTCGTATAGCCTACTAAAAGTTGCATCTGCCATTGACTTTTTAGAGTTGATTTCCTAGCATCCTAGCATTATTCGAAGCATCTTCGAATAAACAGCCTGTATTTGTTTTATTTGTACATTTTCACAGCTGCAGATATGGCCATATTTAGGATTTGATAGCCCATTTGTTGATCGTCACTCCGAGTCTTATTCCAGGGCTCTAACAGTGGCCATATGGGATGCGTCTCTGACTGTCTGCTCAAGTAGTCCTATCACAATGGACCGGCCATCTGGCGTCGAGTGGCTGCCTCTGAGCTGATAAATGTGTGCAGGTGACTTCTTAACTGTAATTCAGAGCCATTATTCGCATTAGTGCTGCAGATCAGTGCAGGATTTTAATTTTATCAGCCAGAGAATATTGTGATCACTCGGGTTGAGTTCGGGTGTGAGCACCGATACATTTATGGTTAAAAATATGTGTACAACAGCAGAAATGTGCACCTTTTGTTACTGCACAATACCTTTAAGTCACTTTAAAGCCCACATCCACTATTATCTGTAAATTGACACACTCATCTATAATTTTGTCTTAGCATTAGTGCAATAATGCCAAACCAGCTTTTTGTGCCATTACGCATCAGTAGGCACTATCTGAGTTGACTCATTGATGACACTAGTAGCAGATGGCACACGTTCATGATCATACATGTTGATATACTCATTCCCACATATGATTTTGACAGTTATAAACTTGAGTTATAGTTGAGACATTTATTGTGGAAAGCTGTCTTTGGCTTCTACACGTAGCAAAAAAAAACAACAATGACAAAACAATGTCACTACAAGGTCCATTATTCAAGTGTTCAGGAAAATGGAAATTAGTGTATCTACTGTACAACTCCATCACAAGAAACTCGTTTTGATCGTGTGACACGATCAAAAGCTTCAGAAAAATCTATTAATGGACCTTGTCGTGAATTTGTAACGTTAACTGCTGTTTCCAAGTCAAGAAAAAACTTTCAATCTCGACATAAATTCAGCTATGAACACTTGATGTCAGTAAACTTCCTCGGGCTATAGTAAAATGTAAATGGTGTCTTATTAATTTTTGTTAAGAAACAAAGGAATGAAAAAAAGACAACTGCTTAAATACATTTTTTTTTTTTTTTTAATGTTAGGCCTATTCTCATTTGACCAGAGTGCTGCTGTATTCCTCTCAGGTGTGCACATTTTCATGGCTCATTGCTCTTCTTTTATTAACACCAGTGTGTGATCTTTTTGTGTTTGTAAATCAGCATTTTTGCACCTGGACCCGCGGTGTGTTCATCTATTATTCTATTCTGCCATGTACTGTAGAGTCAATTTAACTGATGCCATAGGAGGAAAGTTAGTTACTACTGTAAGTTGTTAGTGGGACATCTGTCTCTCTGCTGATGGGCGCTGTCCAGGGTGCTGGAGAAGTGGGAGCTGCTGAGGCTGTCAGGTTTATCTTTACAAGCCATTGAGTCTCATTAGAGGTGCAAGCACTGAAACTAACTGTATATCCAAGTGGTTTATAGTCTCCTTATTTCTCTCCGTGATAGTAGCGTACAGCTACAAATCATCTGATTTGTAATAAAGACAACGGCACATATAGCACATCCATCACTGCAAAGGCAGCTCACATTTTTGTATGTAGCCAACGAACGTGATCTGAATGTTGATATTAAGGTTAGGTGATGTTTTACTTCGCTCTGCATCATTTCGTCCTAATGTCAGATTAGAGTTTAGTCTAAGCGGTGCAAGAAGTATTCAGATCCTTTACTGAAGTAAAAGTACTAATATCACACTGTGAAAATACTCCACTACACTACAAGTAAAAGTACTGCATTCAGAATCTTACTCAAGTAAAAATGTGCAAGTATTATCAGAAATATACTCTTAAAGTATATCACTGCTGCATTAATGTGTATGTTGCAATTTACTGCTGATGTTTAAGGTTGTGTTAACTTTAACTAATTTATATACTGTTGGGTAGTTTAATCTACAGCAATGCTTCATATTCTATACTGTAAGATCATGATATGTTTGAGAGCCATGTATATCTAAAAAGTTAACTATAGGGATGCCCCCTCTTAGTCGATAAGTCCTTTTTCATGTTTTTTTTAAAGCTGAATGACTTATTTCCAAGAAACTTATGAGCACATCTTTGACCCTGTTTTATTTTGAGGTTAATACAATGTACCAGAACTCACGAATATGTAGGATATTACTACTGACATTCATGTAATATTACGTCACGACGGCTGCTGTATTAGCCATGTGTTTACTACGTGTTTATGTGCATATGGGGCGGGGAAGTGAGATCGGATCACAAGTGGCCACTGAAGACGCATGTGGAGACGCATTATAATGCCAGGTGTGAACAGACGTACTTAAAGCTGTCCACTTGTGATGGGATCACTGAGGACGCCTGTTAATACCAGGTCTGAACAGGGCCTTTTTTGGTAAACACAATATTTAAAGTGATGCTTTTGTGTGATTCTTTGTGGAGAAACTCAGTTTCACAGATCTGTCATTTAAATCAACTAATGGTCAACAAAATTGTAAGAGTGTTAGTCGACTAAGAATTTCTTTGGTTGAGGACAGCCCTAAAGTCAACTTTTCATGTGAATAACCCTGTGTTCAGTTTTGTGATGATGCATTTTCCAGTTGATCCAAGAGGGTTTTTAAAGGAACAGTGTGTAACATTTCAGGGGATCTATTAGCAGAAATGTTATATAATATTCATAACTATGTTTTCATTAGTGTTTAATCACCTGAAACTAAGAATCGTTGTGTTTTCGTTAGCTTAGAATGAGCCCTTCATATCTTCATAGGGAGCTGGTCCTCTTCACGGAGTCCGCCATGTCGCTCCGCCATGTTTCTACAGTAGCCCAGAACAGACAAACCAAACACTGGTTCTAGAGGGAGCCTTTCATGTTTTTACGTTAACCTGAAGGCCACCGCAGTTCTCCAACATGCTTGTGAAACTGCGGTAACGTGAGCCGCAGAGTGCAAAACCGTGGTACCGCCAGCCACCGTCTGACTTTCGTTGAGCATAAAGTAGTGTTATTATGGTAAGGATGGCCTCTGAGCGAGGCGAACGGCGTTACCACGGTTTTGCACTCGGCAGTTCACGTTACAGCAGTCTTGGAAAGGGAGTAGTGAGCTGAGGGGTACTCAGTTGGCTGCAATCTGCAACCACACCACTAGATGCCGCCAAATCCTACACACTGGACCTTTAAATAGTTTATTTTGCTTATTTTTCTCAACCTATAGAGGAAGACTTTATCCTTATAGATACATGGTTTTCATTGGATAGGAAGAAGGTTATGAACATTTTATAACTTTATTTTATAAATTTGTAATCTGAAAAGTAACTTAAGCTGTCAGATAAATGTAGTGGAGTAAAAAGCTACATATTTGCCTCTGAGATGTAGTGGAGTAGAACTTCTACTCTAGAAGTATAACGTTACAAATAGAAATACTAAAGTAAAGTAGAAGCACCTCGAATTTGTAACCTACTTAAGTAGGCATTGGGTAACACTTCATTTTACAGGTCAGCAAATTTCAAGGTAATTATAGGTGATAATTAGCAAGTAACCTATTTGAAATTTCTTTGGAATTACTGCCAAATTACCCCAAAATTTTCCTCAAAATTTATCGAAAATTACTTTATTATAAACATAATTTAATAGTTATATGCTAAAGTATCTTATAATAGGTAAAATAGGTCCCTTGAGAAGCAGCTGTGCGCTGCTCTTCATCGAAGCTGGAAAACCAAAACTAATAGAAGACACTTCTGATCAGGCACAAATCTCACCATTGTGTGACTTATTGTCTACACAAATAGCTAATGTAATGATTCAGGGAGTTTCTTTTAAGAAATTTCAAATTTGCTAATTATTATATATATTTACCAGCAGACATTGAAATAAAGCATTTCAATTAACTTTGTATCCTTTACCTGGAAATGTATTAAATACATCACCAGCTATTGGGAAATGGTGGAATATAATGTTTATAATAAAGTCATTTTCAATCAATTTGGAGGTAAATATTGGAATAATTTGGCAGTAATTCCAAAGAAATTTCAAATAGGTTACTTGCTAAATATCACCTATAATTACCATGAAATTTGCGGACCTGTAAAAATGAAGTGTTACCAGGCCTTGGACTTGAGTAAAATGTACTTCGTTACATCCAAACACTGGTCTAAACTAAGTCTATCCGTTGCTGTTTATCTACTAACCGAGATTAGATCAGAAATACCTCAGCCTCCTCCTGTTAGAGGAGGCGGCCGCTTTAAGAGGAGCTGGCTGCGACGTCAGCGCCGTGTTAGACATGTGGTTCTGACATCCAATCGCCTGATCCGGGTTTTTATTCTGCCCCCTCTTTCTCACAGGAGATCCCTCTGCCGAACACCAGCGTAGACAGGACAGGACAGGACAGGAGGTTTAGCCACGGCCGCAAGCAAGATCACCACCAGATACTATAATTAGGACCGAGATTTCCCTCCCTGAACGCACCTGCAGCACCACCACCACCAGTTCATCCACCCGGCTAGAAACCACCGTGTAGCGACCATGTCTGTAGCGGGGTTTAAGAAGCAGTTCCACAAAGCCACTCAGGTAAGAAGGCACGACGCGTCCTGCATGCACATCTTCGTGTCACATTGTCGGAGAGAGGCGTTTGGATAGTAATAGATATTGTGCTTAAATGAACACCTCTGATGTGTAGTACTCTGCTGTATCTGTGCTCCATTTACTCGCTGCTGTCCTGGTGCTGAATGTGCTCCACTGAGAAGATGCTGCAGCGTTGCACCAAATAGAATAATTTATTAGCCTACTCGTGTTTTTGCACCGCAGCCTCCGTTGTTGGTTATTTCGCGCATAACGCGCACGATCATTATTCAGTCACGTTTTGTGTGTGTGGCCGTCTGGGAGGGCAGGTAGGCAAGACAATGATGATGATGATGATGATAGTGATGTCAGGGACGTCAGTTCCTCTCGGTACCCTTCAGATGACATTCCGCACAGGAAGAAAAAAAAGCACCAGCAGCTCACACACTTGTAATGCGCAAGTTGTTGTTGTTCCCCCAAGGACGGTTTAAATCGGTGTTTCTTTCAGCCAACCACAGTGGGAAACTCCGACGTGCGCGATGTTATGCAATCGTTAAGTGAGTCTTGGCGGAAATCCGTCCCTATCAGCAGCAGCAGCAGCAGCAGCAGAGGCACGTCATGACCTCTAAACGCACTTATCTTCTATTGCAGGATACCAGTGATGAATTACATTACATCACGTCTTCCCTTTCTAATGCTGAATCACCTCCGTATTTTTAGATGCATGAGAAGATATTCAGTTCAAGGTTACTCGGAGAGGCTTCCTCAACCCATCCCTAGTTGTTTTTTACTCCCAGACGCTCAGTGAGTTCGGTGGCCATCGGTCCCCCAATGGGGGTCTTGACGGTCAGAGTTATGGACAGATGTGTCCCCCGCGGTCTTCCGCTAACTAACTCCAGAGCTTTCTTTGAGTGACTTTTATTTCCGGCGTTATAGCCGGGAGCTCCGGCATCTGAGTGGAGGTTGTCCTGTTTCTAGGGGGTGAGTCACAGTAACACTGAGAGTCAGCTTCAGGCCTCCACACACAGCAGGGCACCCGGAGCCTCGCATCGTTCGTCATCTTTTATAAGCACTGAGATTGGAGGGAATGAGGTTTGCAATTGGGATGTTAATAATGGTGCATCTCTAGAAGGTCAGCGTTTGTAGATATTAAGCTATATTAATTATATGTTGGACCTGAATAACTGAGAGTAAGCTGGTAGTTTGTGAGGTTCAGGAGTTCATTTACACATCTAACGGCTGGGATTCAATGTGGTGATACAATAGGGGTGGGGGGAAAAATTGATAAAGCATAGTATCGTGATATTTTGCTTGGCAATATTGTATCGATACACAGACGTCAAGTATCGATCTTTTATTTTATAAACTATTAACCTCTTAACAATCCGACGACTACTATTGTGATTTTTAGAGGTTATAGCGGCAAAGAGTATAGAAGCAAAGAAGCGAGACTACGATGCTTTTTTGACAACAGCCGCTGCCGCCATTTAGGACTGAAAACGGTTATTATATTTATAATATTTTATTGTTCAACACAGGCCATTTCAGTAGAATATGGCAATAGAATAGAAATAATTTTGTTTTACTTATGCTTTACTGGCGTCTGGCAGAACCCAGGAAGAGCACCGGTCATTGATCCCAACTTTCGTAGTGGCCAAAAGATGGTACCACAGCTTCTGTGTCCGTCACACGATGACATTGGGCCCAAAGAGACTTTTTCCCATAGACTTACATTGGGAAAGAGACGTCTTTAACTCAGCGGATAATTTGTTTTGAGGTGAATCAACTTCCCAGTACGAACACTCTTAACAACCCTTATTTAAATCATTAGGTCATAAAAGTTGTAAAATGCACTAATAGCTGAATCCAGAGTTATTTCCCTCCCTCTGTTCATGTGAATGAGACCCAGACCGAGGCTGGACCGAGGGCTGGGAGGCGGAGTTAGCAAGTCGTGACGACAGCTTGACGGCTGTGACCCCGTGACCGAGCCATGTAACGACCGAGCGGACGCTACAGCGCCTGCTCTACGGGCCCAATGGATGCGGAAGATCGACGGAAGATCCGGGTACTTTTCCAGTCGGAAGTCGAGCCATTTTGGCATCATGCGCCACTGAGCATCTTTCGTAGGAATGAACGGGGCCCCGCCTCCAACGCTGTATCCAGTTCTCTTAATTCATCCATGGCGTCTGGTAGTCGCTTTCAGTCCAAAATGGCGGAAGCTTAGCTTTGCTGCTGGCGCTGACGTTGCAATGGAACGAACAACTGACTTACTGAATATACGTTCTTTGGTAGCAGGCTCAGCCTTAATGCTAGCTAGCAAGTTAGCTTGTCGGGAAGAACGCTCAAGAACGCTCCAAAGTTGCGCTAAATTTTGTCGAGGAAAAACCGGCATGGCCATTCTCAAAGGGGTACCTTGACCTCTGACCTCAAGATATATGAATGAAAATGCTGAGATGAACCAAGGGAAAACTGTATCTTATGAGATCTAACAGATTTTAACAAACTGCATAAGTTACAGTTTTAAAAAAAGGTAATAAATCACAATATATCTTATCGCAATACTCAGCATATCGCAAAATGTTTAAAATCCCATTAAGATGGTATTGTGACTTAAGCATCCTAATAATATGGTATCGTGGGGCCTGTGATGATCCCCACCCCCATGATACAATGGAGTCAAGTGTTGTATTTTTAGTTAATTTATGCTGCCATTAGTTATTTATATTATCGTTAATGCCACACTGACATTTGAGAGGCTTGTGGAGATGATCAAAGCCAGAAACAGGATTGTTGTTTTTGTTGAAGAGCAGCACTTGCAGATCAAATATTAAACGGTAACTGAAAGTTTCATCATATTGAAGGATTAAATAAAAAGAAGAAACAGTTGCAAAAGCGTGTGTTCTGCCGTTGATTTACTCCTCAGTTTGAAAGCTCATTTGATCAGATAGGAAGTAGACAGCAGCCCACACGGGGCATTAGATGGCTGCACAGATTGTGTTAATTCTGCGTGATGAGTCTATTGTCACCCATTATGAGAGCCCCGGCTCTCTGCAGATGTTCCTCTACAGCCTCAAATGCTTCTGTATGTGTGAGGCGACGGTGCATCAGAGCATTTATATCTGTAAATATGCATACAGTTATGTGGCTGTCGGAGTGCATGCATAAAGAGGCGTGGTTGAGTGTGTAAATATGCAGCAAATACGTCTGAATTTGGGGATTTTTACAGTCTTCATTACTCATTTTTACTCCCCATGCGAGTTCAGTCAGCTCGAGGCTCAGTGTTAGCTGTCTCTGTGGTCTCCTGCCGTCTGTTCCTCAGCATTACACACTGCCCCCCCCCAGCCCCCAACACACACACACACACACACACACACACACACACACACACACGCACACACACACACACAGTCATCCTCCCCAGACTCCCAGTGGCAGAAGGCTCCCATCAACCCCTCTGTTCCTATGCCACAGCCTCGTAATCCCCGCCCAGACTCACCAAGAGAGCGACCCAGCAATCTGGCTACTTACACACACATCCTCTAACCAGACCATAGCAGTACCCCCACCCCAACACACGAGGAGGTGGTCACAGGGATTAAGGGATGGGACCAGGGATTTATAAAAGAATCAGACAGGAGTTTGGCAGAATGGTTAACACCATTAAAGGAATAGTTCCAATTTTGCGGTAAATATGCTTATTCGCTTTCTTGCCGAGAATTAGATGAGAAGATCGATGCCACTCTCATGTCTGTAAAGTAAAATCTGTTTCTCACCAGTGCGATATGAAAATGCGGCGCAGGAATACGGACGATCCGCGTGCGAATTTTCCGCATGACGACTATACACACCGGATCTGGTGCGAAATGTCCGCGTTACCATGTTCCATTTTCGTCAATGAGGCCTAATGAGTTTCCTCCTAAATAGTGCCGAGTCCACTCCACAAAACAAAAACCTATCCAGGCAGAATTTTTAAGGGTTCAACGTTAACTACACAATACATAAACTAATCGAACCAAGAATGTGATGCTAATGCTAAAGTTAGCTGTTGTGGCTAGCCCTGTTCTGTGACCAACATTTAACATTAAGTTAGCAAGTGTATATCAGCTACATTACCATCTTCATCGTAACCCAGCTGGTGGGCGATCTCAAGCCATATTGTCCTTTATTTGGTTGTTGAGGTAGTAGTGTTTGTCGTACATTATTGGTTGTTGAGAACGGGACGACCCATTGTTAGTTCGAAAAATGTGCCATTGGACCAAAAAGCCCATTTGTCCGACTGTCCGTTACCCTGAAAACAAACGGCCATTATTCCAAGGCCCTGACAATACACACTTTCCGTGCAACAAAGAGAAGCACATGGCTAATTATTATGTAGAATAATGGCAATCAGTTGGAACAAAGGATTTCATTGGTCAAACATATATTTCTGCTGGCGGAAATCCACTGAATTCGAGGTCCGTCCGAATATTGTTTCCCCCATATTTTTCCCCCCACATGAATGTTCCGCAGGGGTGTGCGAGCATTCATTAGAACCCACAAAGTCAGTTCTTAAAATTTCTGTGCACATTTTTCGGACAAAAATCTGTGCTCGGTGTGAAACGGCTTTAAATATGAAACTGTCACCAGCAGCCAGTTAGCTTAGCATAAAGACTGGAAACGGGGGGAACAGCTAGCCTGGTTCTGTCCAAAAAGGTCAAAATCCGTTCTATGGGGGGTTATGTGCTGGACTATTATTTGGCAGGTAACAGTATCCAGGCTGGTTGCAACTGGTCCCAGACAAGAAATTGTCCAGCACATAATCCCCTGTAAAACGACAAATTGTCATTTTTAGATTGTCATGTTCAGATTAAACAAGCAAGATATAACATGTTAATTTGCGGGCTTCAGAGGTGCTGGTAGGAAATTGAAAATTGAATACACAACAAATCAAGGTTCTTTATCAAATTGATACAAATTCATGGAAAAAACGCAGTATTGGCTTAAATCAGTCTTGCTCATTGATTTGCTATATTACCCTCAACGGTTCAACCACAGATATTAGAGGAAAAGCTACCTTGCTACAAACAGCAAAATCTCTCAAATGTGACAAATTTAAATAGTTTCAAGGTATGGAAAGCAGAGCCATAATGGGCAACAGAGGACAGGGCTTATTAGGCCTAATATCTGCGATGACATAAAATCTCAACGTAAAACATTTCCATAAATAAATAGAGCTGCGATAATGTCAAATGTATGTAGATTGGAGCAGATTGCTCATCCTAAAATGCTGCATTGACCTTATAGCCTCATGCGTCACTAATTACTAATTAGCTGTGCAGCTTTGTCTGACGTTAAGTGTGCAGCATCTGCTTTGTGAGAGATGGAAAATCCTCATTCTTGTGCGTAGAGTCTTGCAGCATCTCTTCATTATAGACTTTATGCACTCTGCAGAGACAAACGGCCCATAAAAGGCAGAATGCCATGGAGTCACTAGAGTTTTTATGAGATTAATACACACACACACACACACACACACACACACACACACACACACACACACACACATATAACCTCAGCATCACCTTCTCCCATACATCACTGAGTAATTTATTTCACACAACCACAATTACACTTTTCAGACATCTTTCTCTCTCTCACTCAAGGACGTCTGGGCTCATAGTGGTGCATTAATAACGGGGGCCATTTTAAATATATATATATATATATATATATACAGTACTTCTTAATACACTGTAATAGATTTCAACGCCTTGAGACTATTTGTTCTTTAAAAATAACATCAGCCTGCTATAAAAATGACACAATATGTTCTCCTCATTATTTTAAGCAAAGACACGGTGTTTCAGTCTGGCATGTTTTTAAAGGTGGCGATTGCAAACTTTTTACGTCACCAGTCAACTTCACCTTGGAGTCAAATGAGTCATGCTTTGAGCAGATGCTACTTTCATGATGGCTCCGTTCCCATGCAGAGAGACATGTATGTGTGTGCCAGCGTGTGTGGGCATGCATGCGTGTGAATGTGCTAATGTGGTGGTGAGGCTTTTTATTTGGGGCTGTCATATCCTCAACTAATGGTTTAGAGAGGGAGTGAACCGCATGGTGCATCTCCCACAGTTCTGCTTGTTGCGATATTTTAATCAACCCACAGTTTGAATACCGTTTTTTATATTTATCTTAAGGCTGCAGAGAGCATGTTTTTATCTCAGTGGAGTGAGTGTGCGCAGCCGGCAGGAAGACAAAAATATGTTCATTAAATGGAAACTGCATTAGAGAGAGGAGATATGAAGAGGATGACAAGGAACCTTCAGAAAGTGTGCCAGACCGAGAGAGAGGGGTTTTGCAGATAAAATGGTTGCTTTGCAATTTTGATTTTGATTCACTGGATCTTTTTTTCTGTCTAATGTGATGGTACCTTTACCTGGAGAGTAAAGCCCCAGCTGCTTCTCAAATACTGAGGACCCATTGCTTTTAATCAGGTCCACATTAGTCCACTTCTATCAAACATTTTAGAGTGAGTATTGTGTGCTAAATATGCTTCTAGTTACCGTATTTTCAGTTATGTTCTTGGCTGCAGATCAACACCATATGGGCTACATACAGTCCATTACCTTTAATGTAACATATGATAATAATAATGAAATATTAAAGGTATATGTGACATTTCCACATTTAAATGTTTAAAAATGACTCTACCTATGTTATATATACAGTATATATCTATATATATATATATATATTTTTTATTAGTGTGCGTACATTATGCCAGATGTTTCCAACAATGTTCAAACCCAGAGAAATCCTCAGTTTTATTAATGGTAACGGACCGTTTCATTTTGTCGCCTGTCAATGACGACATATCCACGTTGCCCATTCTAGTTCCTAGAGGTGTAACGATACGTTTTTACAACGATACGATACAATTGCCATGGTTCCGATACGATTCAAGGACGTTATGTGGCTCGTCTAGAGTGATACGATACGATACGATACGATTCGATATGATACGATACGATACGATATGATACGATACGATTCAATAATTTGAAATTGATACAGGAACCTTTTTTCAATCAGTGTGACATAAATAGCTGGATACTGGACAGTGCAGGTCAGGATTCCTCAAAGTTTTTCTTGTAAGGGAATCAGGGATAAATTAATTATGGATATACACAAGTAAACAATGATTAATGGCAAATACACACACCTTTTATTTGAAAATAATAAAAAGTGCAACCGCAGACCCTACTGATTCAGTTCTCAAGATACAAGGCAGTGCAATATTTAACACAAAATATAATAAACCAACTTCTATTCAAGTTAAATGAACAGTGGTTTAACCTGCTGCTTCTGTCCTCATTTTCAATATAAACGGTAGAGCAATAATACAGAGATCAACCGCTTCTAGTGATCAAAAAGCTTGGGATACTAATCATTCCTATACAAACGCTGTTTAACTACTTTGGTTACGTAATCAAGTAGTCCTCCTACAGTGTTCATTTGGGGTCTTTTCATACATGAAAACATACAGAAAAACATTTTAAAACTATGTTAGACTAACGTTAGTTGAATTTCTGTTTTGTTTTTACTGTACTCCCGTGATAATTTACCTTGCAGACCGTCTGCTTTAAGGGCTGGATACGTGAGGCTGATGCTGCGTACACATAGAAAGGAAAGTCTTTTTCTCTGAATGAAAAAACGACAACGCACGGGGAAAGCGCCTGTAGGTGAAGCCGCCCTCGTCAAGTGGATTGATAGCGCCTAAAATTCCAGCAGCTCATGCAGACCGCTGCCAGTCTCCTTCGACGCCGCTACCGGTTGAGCGAGCGAGAAGTCCAGTGCGCCGTTAGTCTGCTTGCACGCCATGGATACGTGCTCGCGCTGCAGAGGGCAGAGCTGGCAAGCTGGCGCATGTCTGGAGGGTGAACCGGAGTAACGTTTAACATTTCTTTATTAATAAAAGTGCTAAAAAACACTTTCATATAACGTTTGTCGTCCTTAAATACAAGATGCAAATCCTTAGTATCGATATCGATTTTATAAAGATATACGTCTCCCGTGAAGGACAACTTGCAGAGTACCTATCGATGTAGTTGGATCGTAGGAATATAAATCGATACATCGATGTAGTAGATGAATCGTTACACCCCTACTAGTTCCTATTATTTCCAGGGAAACACCGGATGATACGTCAGAGAGCGAGGAAGGAAGCTGGCGATCCAGCTGTTTAGCTAGCCGCCCTATTGTTTTTAAATAGTTTTTTTTGGACACTCATGATGGAGCATGATTATTCATCGCCGCTTGTTGCGCATTCTGTCGTTGAAGCAGCCCCCATAAAGTCCAAACGTAGGGTCGAACTGTAGCAAACGACCTAAGAAAATTATGGGACAATGTCCAACTAGTTTACTACGTTCAGCTACTATAGCAAGTGGCTCATGCCAGCCACCAAGTTAATGTGTACGGTAAAGTTATAACGTTACAACAACGTTCAACATGCTCATAAGGTTATTTTTAGTATGATTGTTTTGACCACGCTTGTTCACAGCGCTGGGCTAACCCACGATGAAATGCACCACATAACGTTAGCTAACATTACAGTAACATTAGTCGTATGGGCAGTCAATTCATCTAATGGGAAGTTAGCAAATTAACTAGTTAATTAGCTATTTCATTAGAATGAAATGACATAATATGAATAAACGTAACGTGAATGAAAATGTTATACATTACCTCGTCCGTGAACATGATTTCTGCCTGAATCACGTCAGATTTTCATTGGCAACGGTGAAGACGCCAACCCATGCCACTTCACGACGTCATCAAACTACTCCTTTTGTTATTGTTTTGATTGAGAGCCACCTAGCGGCAGAAATTACATATTGTGCCTTTATATCTAATCATAGTGATGAATTTAGGATGTCATAACAACTGATTCAGTATATCGTCAGTAACGCCATATTTGTGTGAAAGCCATGTAGGTTTCTTTCCTAAAAAAAAAAATGCTCATGGATATTTACTTGCAGTACAAATTAGAAATAACTTTTTAAATGAATATCTGCAGATTGGAAAGACGCATCACATGGTGAACTCCTGGTAGCAATGTCATCCGTTATGTTTTAAGATTGACGTGAGACTGACACCTCTGAGGAACCACTGTAGGAGCAGCATGAAGCGTTACAGTATATCACCCATGTTCTGAATGTAAACAAACTGATACAGTAGCAACATACGTGTGAATCTGCGTGGCTACTTTTAGGTATTAAGAAATGGCTATCACATTTGTATGGTGCATATTTCTTACAGTGGGTAACAGAGCAGTAATCCTTTATTTTGTAGTCAGCGCTGGTTCGACTAGAGGTTTCCCAGTGTGTGTGCTGAATACTAATATGACTGCTACACGTCTCACCCTCTTTGTATTGTGTGGAGCGTTATGATTTGGTAATAGGAAACCATCTTTTTTTTAGTTTGTAGCTTAAAGGCAGATAAGCAATTTCTGGGTCCATTTAAAGTTAATTCTTCATGTATGTGAGTGCACATACAGGCATTTCCGGTTTAGCTTTCCTCAGAAAAGGGTATGCAGTGTGCCAGCGTGCATGTGAGTGTGCATAGCTGTACATCCGTGCGTGCCCGTGGACAGCAATGGGGTTCTTGGATGTGATGGACGCCTGCGGGACTTTGGGGCAGCAGATTGTGAGTGGGTGACTCATCCAGCCTGGATCCTCACTTGGGCCTACTGCAGTGCAGCGTAAAACAGATCCAGCTGGGAGATAACAGATGGGTCGGGAGGGGCGAAGAGAGCGGAGCAAGGAACGAGAGATAAGAGAAGACAAGAGAGGGGAAAGAGAAGCAGATAGAAAGCGGCATTGAGCAGGTACAGTAGGGAGTGGCTGAGAGATAAAGGGAGGATTCAAGCCAACAGATACTGAAGGCGAGAGCAGGAGGAAGGACTCAGCCAAGTCACGCAGGAGGAAGAGTGGAGAATGCAAGATCTGCAGGGATTTACTGTCTTGCTGGCATTAGGCGAATTTTATCAGTTGAAATTGGTACTACGCCTGTTTATTTTTTTTCTTATTAATTCCGTGTATAGATGCAACTAACGATTGAGAAAATTATCAGCACAGTAATTGGTCAAAGCAATTAATCTATTTGTCCAAAAAAAGTGAAAAATGTCCATCAAAATTCCCAGAGCTTAAAGGGACTATTTGTAACTTATCACGCGCATAAATCTTAACGGGTCGGTATCCCATGCGCGCTCGCGTGTGGGTACGCGAGCGCGCAGCAGCTCTGCTCCTGCCTGTTTGCACACTGCGCTCGTTCTCACCCGTCCGGCTCGCTCCACCTCCACGTG
This sequence comes from Sebastolobus altivelis, assembly GCA_916701675.1. Lineage (NCBI taxonomy): Eukaryota > Metazoa > Chordata > Actinopteri > Perciformes > Sebastidae > Sebastolobus > Sebastolobus altivelis. Next base: position 63,238 of record CAKAOK010069705.1, on the reverse strand, counting down.
AACGCGCGCACACTACACACTGCAGAAGAGTTAGTTTAGCTCTGAGAATATCTGGTGAATGTGCAGTGGACGTTTTTGCAGAAATAACTGCTGCAGCTCCTCCAGACCAACAGAGGTTTCCCGTGTCTTGTGAAGTGACGGGGCTCCGCAGAGAGTTACGTTATCGTCTCGACCGGGTGTCGGTGTCCCCCCCCCCCCCGACCGGGTGTCGCTGTCTCCTCCCCCCCGTTTCCTCCGTGTCGGCGGGCCGAGACAGGAAAAGCCAGCACTAGAATCAGCATTGATTCATGGAGAGACCCTCGTCTGGTCAGCTAACATTACTGCCAAGCAGGGGAAATATAGAGTGATATTGTGGTTTTAGCTGACGTGTGTCGTCTCACTGTTTTGACGGACGCTCGCTCACATTCAGGTAGCGCGTTCACACGGGCGAGCGCGAGCAACAGGACGCTGACTTTCGTTGACATTGCGGCCACAGGTGTCGCTGTGAAC